>VMDO01015865.1:0-49711 GCA_007922755.1 Pedetes capensis
TTTTTTTTTCCATTGACTCACCACTCTCCCAAACATTATGTCCTTCTCTAGGGATTTGTCCCTCCCAACAACATGTCCAAAATACATAAGACACACTCTAGCCATCCTTGCTTCCAAGGAACACTGTGGTTGAACTTCTTTTAGGATGAATCTGTTGGTATATTCAATATTCATCTCCAGAACCACAATTCAAAAACATCAATTGTTCTCCTGTCTCCCTCATTCACTGTCCACATTTTAAAAGCATATGATGCAACTGAACATATCAAGTCATGAATCAGGCACACCTTCATCTTCAATATGACATCCTTAGTTTTCAACACTCTAAAGAGGTCTTTTGCAACAGCTTTTCCCAATGCAATGCGTCTTTTGATTTCTTGACTGCCGCATCTGTGGATGGTCACTTTAGAATCAAGTAAAGCAAAATCTTGGACAATCTCAGTCTTTATCATGAAGTTGCTTACTGACAGAGTTGTAATGATTTTCAAGTTTTCTTCAAGTACAATACATACTGAAGGCTCTGTACTTTGATCTTCATCAGTAAATGTTTCAAATCCTCTTCTTTTTTTTTCTTTTTTCTTTTTCTTTTTTTTTTTTTTTGGTGGTACTGGGGTCTGAACCCAGGAACTCACACTTGCATGCTTTGCAAGTGCTGGACGACTGAGCTGCACCCCCAGCCAATTTTTTTTACTTTTTGAGACAGGGTCTCGCTAAATTACACAGACTGCCTCTGGCCTCGAACTTGGGATCCTCCTGCCTCTGCCTCCCAAGAAGCTGGGATTACAGACGTGTGCCACCGCACCCGGCAAATCCTCTTCACTTTTAACAAGCAAAGTTGTATCATCTGCATGATGCAGGTTGTTAATGATACTTCCTCCAACCCTGATGCCACATTCTTCTTCGTAAATCCAGCTTCTCAGATTATTTGTTCCACACAGAGATTGAAGAGGTACGGTGAAAAGATACAGCCCTGATACACACCTTTCCTGACTTTAAATCAAGCAATGTTTCCTTCTTCTGTTAGAATGACTGCCTCCTTGTCCATGCACAGATTCCTCCTAAGTACACTTAAGTGGCTATTGTAATCCCATTCTTCACAATGTCATTCATATTTGTGTGATCCACACAGTGAAATGCCTTCACATAGTCAATAAAACATAGACATCTTTCTGGTGTTCTCTGCATTCATCCATTATCCATCTAACATCAGCAATTATGTCACTGGTTCCACACACTCTCTTGAATCAGGCTTGATTTTCTGGTAGTTCCCTATCAATATACTGCTGGAGTCACATTTGAATGATCTTTTGCAAAATTTTACCTGTATTACATATTAAAGATATTGTTCAGTAATTGTCACATTCAGTTATATCCCCTTTCTTGGGAATAGACACAAACATGGATCTTTTCAAGTCAGTTGCCCAGGTAGCTGTTTTCCAAATCTCTTGGCATGAAAAGTGAGCACCTCCAGTGCTGACCCTGCTGAAACATCTCAACTGGTATTCCATGAATTCCTAGAGCTTTGTGTTTCACCAAAACCTTCAAGACAGCTTCCACTTTTTCCTTCAGTGCCAATGGTTCCTGATCATATGCAACCTCTTGAAATGGTTGATTATCCATCAATAGTTTTTGATATAATGATTCTGTGTATCCTTTCCATTTTCTTTTTATGTTTCCTCTGTTATTTAATATTTTCCCTGTAGAACTCTTCCCTATCACCACTTGAGGCTTGAATTTTTTCCACCTTCTTTAATCTTGAGAGAAACAGAGTGTGTTCTTCCCCTTTGGTTTTCTATCTCTAGCTCTTTGAATGTCATTATAATATTTGATTTTTGTCTTCTCAAGCTGCCCTTTGAAACCTGTGTTTTGTTCTTTAACTTTGTTATATCTTCCTTTTACTTTATCTGTTTGGTGTTCAAGGGCAAGTTTCAGAGTCTCTTTTGAAATGTAATTTGGTCTTTCCTTTTTTTCCTGTATTTTGATAACCTTTTGCTTTCTTCATGAATGATTTATTTGATGTCATTACAACTTCTCTGGTCTTCAATCATTAGTGTGTAATGCATGGAACTTGCTCTTGAGATGGTCTCTGAACTCAAGTGGGATATACTCAAGGTCATACCTTGGCTCTTGTACATTTGTTCTAAGTTTCTTCAATTTCACTTTGACCTGAAAATGAGCAGTTGATGACTTGATCCACTATCAGCAACTAGTCTTATTCTGATTTCTGATATTGAGCTTTCCCATAGTCTCTTTCCATAAATGTAGTCACTTTTGTTCCTGTATGTCTAGCTGCTGAATTCCATGTGTATACTCATTGTGTATGTTGGTGAAAAAATATATTTTCAAGGAAAAAGACTTTGGTCTGATAAAATTCTATCACGTGTTCTCTAGCATCTTTTCTGTCATCAAGACCATATTTTCCAACTACTGGGCTTTGTTTCCAACTTTTGCTTTCCTACCACTGGTATTTATCAGTGCATCTTGATTGCATATTTGATCAATTTCAGATTGTAGAAGCTGGTAAAAATCTTCTACTTCTTCATCATTGTCCTTAGCAATGTATGAATAAATTTGAATAACAGTCATATTACCAGTTGTCCTTGCAGCTGTGTGGATATTATTCTAACACTGACAGTATTTTATTTCAGAACAAAGCTTGAATTTTCTTTTTGGATGATGAATGCAACCTCATTTCTCTTTAAGTTATCATTCCTGGCATAGTAGACCATATGATTATCTGTTCAAAGAGGCCAATATCAATTCATTTTAGCTCATCAATGCCTAGAATGTCAATGTTTATGCATTCCATTTTACTTTTGAACATTTCTAATTTTCCTAGATTTTACAATGTATATTCCATGTTCCAATTGTTAAGGGATGTTCACAGGTTTTCCATCTAATTTTGAGTCTTGCCACATCAACAAACAGAGATCCCTGGTACTTTCTCCATTTCAGTCATTAAGATCAACTCTACTTTAAGGAGTAAACTCTTCTTCAGTCATCTTGTGAGTGCCTTCCAAACTGAGGGGCTCATTTTCTCGCACTATATCTGACAATGTTTCTGCTATTCATAGGGTTTTTAATGGCTATTTTTTTTGAGGAGTGGGTTAGCCGTGTCTTTCTCCCTAGTCTATCTTAGTCTAGAAGTTCAGCTCAAATCTATCTACCATTGGTGGCGTTGCTGGTATGAGTAACACCAATGACATAGCTTTAGCATCACAGTAACTTGAAAGCCCTCACAGTTTGGCAAAGTGACAGACAAATGAGGGTTATTTTTTCATGTTGTTGTTAGCTGCTGTTGAGTTGAGTGCAGCCCATAGCGACCCTCATAGGGTTTTCAATGGCTGATTTTTTTGGGATAGCTTTGAGAATGGATTCGTACCTCCTTCTCCCATTTTTACAGTGATGAAGATTGAATCTGGGTCCCTATAGAGTGCAGAGCATCACTCTACCAACTGAGAGAAACCTTAGCTCCTGAGCTAAACTCCATGTGGAAGTCCATTCCCAGCACAACCTCAAAACAACCAGACATTGAAAACCCTATGACGGTCACTATGAGAATTTCTTCATAACATCTATTTAATCTCCGTTTTATAGATAAGGACATGAAGATCAGAAAGTTTATTTTCCCAAGAAAATAGCAAGGAAATTCAGGTATAACTGACTTCAAAAATGGTATAAAATTTGCATTATAAGAATTTCTGATTGATTTACTCCCTTCTTAAAATCTCAGAAGATTTTTCAGTTTGCTTGGCCTGGCACAGGGAAGGGATATGATTGAGTTCAGATGCATAAATTTTTATTATTATAAAATGGCTATAGTTCTTGATATCTATCTAAACTTTTATTTGATATAAAACACAACAATACTAAAAACCTCAGGGGACTCTCCCTCTTTCCTTCATTTCTTCATTCATTCATTTGTTCTTTCTTTTCTTCCTTCTCTTCCTTCCTTCCCTCTGTCATTCCCTGTTGGGATTCCTAGAGAGTACCACCATGATAGGGGCTATATAGCCTGCCTGGAGGACCAACATCTATCCTCAAGGGCATGGGAGTCCCAGAGGATAGAGAGGACTACAGTTGCAGGGCCTCTCTGGTCTGCTTTGAGGACCAACATCTATCCTCCAGTGCCAGTGACCCTTGGCCTGCATCCTGGTCCTTCCCTCCACCCCTCCCATCAAATGACCAAAGATGTCCCCTGACCAGGCCAGCTGTGACACAGACATCTCCACCTTGACTGACCATCAGGACCCCCTTGATCGGTCAATAGGGAAGCCTACTGATTGGTCTGGCCCCTGAGTAACCCACCTATCCAAATTGCACCCCAAATTCACCTTCTTTAAATAACTGCCCCTCCTGGCAGGTATGACAGGTAAACTGACATACCTGTAAGGGAATGCACTCTGTTGGCTGCCTGCCAGCACACTCCACACCATTTACTCAAAAACCATATAAGCAAGCCACTGACCACCCTATTGTTCTCCACCTGCTACCCGGACCCCATCACCTTGAACCAACACACCCTAATCCTATGGCAGACCTTCAAGCAAGACCTTGTGTCAAGCTCAGGGGCCCCGGAGAGCCGATGGCACCTAGCAAGACACAAAGAGCTCCCCAATTCCTCCCAAGCCTGAGAAAGAGGGGAAAAAGAAGGCGAGCTGCGAGAGGCAAGACCAGCGGACCTGGTTTAGTTTCCCATCTAAGTCTTCTCTACCTTTTACGTAGTAATATTTTTCTATATGTCCTTGGGTTCTAGTTCTGTTTAAGATAGAAACTTTTCCTGTAGTAGTCTTTGTTTTTATCTTGTTAGAACAATTACATGCATTTTCTAGACCATTTATATTGACACCATTCTTATCTTCCCCCCCTTTTATTATGATCCGACCTTTGAATAGGATTTTTCCTTCTTATAATTTTGATTCAGCTCCCACATATGAGTGAGAACATGTGGTGTTTCTCTTTCTGAGCTCGTGTTCGTTCACTTAAAATAATTTTCTCTAATTCCATCCATTTTGCTGCAAATGACCTTATTTCATTTTTCTTGATTGCTGAGTAGTATTCCATTGTGTATATGTACCACAGTTTTTTATCCATTCTTCTGTTGAAGGGCACTTTGGTTGATTCCATATCCTTGCTATTGTGAAAAGCACTGCATTGAACATGGAGATGCAGGTGTTTCTGTGGTATGAGGACCCATCTCCCTTTGGGTAAATTCCCAATAGTGTTATATATAGCTAGGTCATATGGTAGATCTATTTTCAGTTTTTTGAGATACCTCCATATTGATTTCCACAGTGGTTGGACCAATGTACAGCTCCACCAACAATGTAAGAGTGTTCCCTTTTCCCCACAACCTTGCCAGCATTTGTTGTTATTTGTTTTATTGATCTTGGCCATTCTTACTGGTGTAAGGTAAAATCTCAGAGTTGTTTTGATTTGCATTTCCCTAATGGCTAGGGATGTTGAGCATTTTTTCATGTGTTTCCTGGCTTTATGGACCTCTTCATTTGAGAACTGTCTACTCAGTTCCTTTGCCCATTTGTGTATTGGGTTGTTTTTTTTAGGGGGAGTTTTTTTCTTGAGTCCTTTATAAATTCTAGTAGTTAGACCTTTGTCTGATGTATAAAATGCGAATATTTTTTCCCATTCCCTGGGGGTTTCCTTGACTCTGTGAATTGTTTCTTTTGCTGTGCAGAAGCTTTTTAATTTCATGTAATCCCATTTATCTATTCTTGTTGCAATTTCTTCTTAAAGCTGTAGCTCCATTAAAGCAGCAGCATTCCATGCTGCTAGTTTCTGAGCTACCACTTTTAAAAGGCTGCTTGCTGATTGCTCCTCTTTGGAGGAGTAACTCAATAAAAGTTCCTATCCTGTCTTGTTAAGAAGTCTCCTGAAGTCCTTTCTATGGCATCACCAGCCAGGCTCTTACCTTAACCCCGAGGATCCTTGGACATTACTGGTGTCAGGGCAGGCCCCAAGGCCATAGCCAGGCTGGAGCGGAACACCGACAATTCCCTCCTTCTTTCCTTCCTTTCTTCCTCACATCCTCTTGCCTTTTATCTTTTAGTTTTGCTCCTTTTTTGTTTTCTTTCTTTTCTTATTTTTAAGGCTTTGAAACAGTATCCAAAAATTTCTTCCCAATGGATTTTTATCAATGGATCTAGTCTCCCTTTTTTAACCTCAAATAAATGTGCCCTCTCCTTGCAATTTTTTTCAGGAGATGTGCACATATATTTGTCCCTGTGAACTTTAAAACATAAATGGTTTAATGAGTAAGTCATTCTGAATGCATTCTTTCCTTCAAACTTAAAAGTCTTCAAACCTGGAGAAGCAGAGACCCAAAGGAACTACTCTCCAGCTGAAGAAGGAAGAACAGAGTGGGGATTGGAGAAGAAATCAGGCATCATTCTGCTGGATTTTCTTCAAGTAATCTGAAACATTTTGGCAGTACTACAGAAACTCAGTTCAAATTTCGGTCTGTTTTACTAAAAGCAATTGCTGGTTGGTACAAAACTAGCTCTGCTTCTGGCCTGCTAGAGAGAGGCTCCCCACTGGCTTACTTGGTTTAACACATTCCTATGGTTTGCATTTTGGTTAGGACTATATCCAAGATGGATATGCTTAGGTTGGCAGGTTGATAGGATGGGCCACTATTTGCATATGTGTGCTGTACTTGCCACAAGTTGGCAGAAAGGACATTTTTCACAACTAGGACAATCGGAGAGCAAGGCAGAAATTTGCAAGGAAACAGAAGATCAAAAGCAATGAGAAACTCCATATGAACCTCACCCTTTTAAAGCCAACATGGCCAAGATAAACCTTATTAGAGGAAGATGGGCGGCCAGTAAGAGGGAGGCACGACTTCAGAAGTTGTAAACATGTGACCCTGCCAGGAGTGAATTATTAGTTCAGTCTGGAAAAGTGGACAAGATTCAAACTGAGCAATGGTAGGAAAATGGAATTAGATCTTTTTCAATGGACTAGAGTTGCTTAAAGAAGCAGCATACATGTGTGTTGGTGTGTCTGTGTGCCTGACTGTGTGTTTGAATATTTTATCTTGTATTTATTTATTTTTATTTATATTTTGTGGTACTAGGGAGTTGTGCCCAGAACCTTGTATATATTTTGCAAATGCTCTACCACTGGTCTTTGCCCCCAGGTGACCTTTTTTATTTTTCATTTTGAGACAGAGTCTTGCTAAGTTACACAGGCTGCCTCTGACCTCAAACTTGTGATCCTCCTGCTTCAGCCTCTCAATTCCCTAGATTATAGATGAGTACAATTGGGTCTGTCCAGTACAGATATTTAGATGAGAGTCTAATATACTTTCAATCTAGAATAGAGAGAAATGTTATAAAAATAAAGACTATTTCTCTTCTATATGTCATAGATCCCAATTATTATTTTTTCCAATTATTCTCTACAGATTTCTTCAGTTATAGTTAATTTCTAGGTAGTCAAGCTTTCAAACCAGACATGTTTAATTTTCAAGGGTAATATAGAATTTTTTAACGGGTACATTGTGCATTATATATTACTCTCTGTTATGTGGGATATTGGAGTTGACATTGATTATTTTTCTCAGGCTACTGTTATATTAAATGCATTAGCTTATTCTTTTGGATTGTTCTTTCCAAAATAACTTTAGTTTATAGAGTGTTCCAACTTTGCAGATTAAATTTATGTTGTTTTTATTTGTCCCCCTGTTCCTTCCAAACCATATCTTGTATATTCAATATGATTAGTCCTCTTTCTTTCTGTAATTTCCTACTGTAAGAAATACTACCACTAAGATTCTGTATGTCATCCAGTTCTGTATGTCATCCAACTCATAGCAAACCTCATATGGTTTTCAATGGCTGATTGTTTCAAGATTGCTTCAGGAGTGGGTTGCCATGTCCTTGTCCTTCTCCTTTCTTTTTTTTTTTTTTTTTTTTTTTTGCCATCTGAAGGATCAAATCCAAGTCCTCAGAGGGTGTGGAACAGCACTCTACCAACTAAGCTAAACCCCAACCCCAAGATACTGCACAGAAGGTTAAAAGGCAGTGAGTGCTTAGTGACTCTCAAATAATAACATGGTTTTGATGGTTCAAATTGCTAATTAAAGAAGGCAGAGTTACTTGAAAGCTTTGATATAAGACAGTTATAAGTTTTATATAAGACAGTTTTATAAGTTTAAGACCCAGCACTATCATTTCTTTTCATTTGTTTGTTCGTATATGTTTTTATAAGGGGACAAGATCTCACTATTTACACCAGGCTGGACTAGAATTTGCTATGCAGCCTGGGCTGGTCTTGAAGTCACTATCCTCCTGCCTCAACCTTCTACATGCTAGGGTTACAGGCCTGTACCACCATGTCTGGCTCTAGCCACAAAATTTTAAACAAGTTTTTTAGCCTAACTTTTGCACTCCCATACAAAAGAGGGATAATAATAAAGTTTAATATACATAGAGAGAGCCTTTAGCATAATATCTGACAAATTAAGACCTTAGAAATAATTCTGATAGTGGAAATATTGTATTAATGAGGAGGTTTTTATGCAATTACAAGTATATTTGTTGTTGTTAGGTGTTGTCAAGTAGAATCCAACTCATAGTGACCCTCATAGGGTTTTCAATGGCTGATTATTTTGGGATTGCTTCAAGAATGGATTGCCAGGTCCTTCTCCAGTTTTTATGGTGCTGGGGATCGAGCCAGGATCCTCAGAGAATACAGAGCAGCACTCTACCAACTGAGCTAAACCACAGGAATACTAGAATCTGTTAATTTTCCTAACCATGGAAATTAATGTTAGAGAAAATGGCTTATAATTACTTCAATTCTTTGCATTTTAGCATTAATGTATTTAAATTAATGTAGATATATCCATGATAAATTTGCTTACATTGGCTGTAAGTGTATTCTAACAGGCATAGAGCAATTCCCATCATATTTATTTTATTTTGAAATTTTTAAAATTTACTTCATATAGAGAAAAATGTCTTTTCTTTTCTCTCCCTGCTGGTGATCAAAACTAGGACCTTACACATACACATATTTCTTTAGCTATTTCAATGTAGTATATTTAAATACAAGTGCTTTATCTGATAGTAATGACATAATCATGAAAATCTCTGTACGTTGTATTCCTTTATTTGTTAAGTAGTAAATAATGATTGAACACCTACATTGTCCTAGTGCTTGGAATATAAAGGAAAACAAAATGGTGGGCATGATATTTCTGTAGAACTTACTAGAGAAAAAAATATAAGATTGCGAACAGGCAGAATATCTCAAATTTTTTGTAAATCTTGTGAGGAAAACATAAAAACAATGCTGTGTTTTGAGGTGAGACTTCATGCAAAAAGTCCAGGAATAGGTAACTTTTCATAAGAGCTGAAGTGTTGGCTGGTACTTAGAGAAAAGTAAAGATATCTGAAATTTAAGCATATATCTGATATCTGAGGCAAAAGGAGAGAGGAGTATTGTAGGCAGAGGGAACAATGCATGCAAAGGTGCTGTGATGGGAGGGAGAGAGAGCTTGGCCAGCCCAAGAAAATGAAAGAAGAATTTTGTCACATGTTGTTGTTGTTAGGTGCTGTCGAGTCGGTGTCCTACTCATAGCGACCTTACATACAACAGGCGAAACATTATTGCCAGTGCTTCTCTGCTGTTCATAGGGTTTTCAATGGCGGATTGATTTTGGGGAGTGGGTTGCCAGGTCCTTCTCCCTTTGTCACATAGAGGTATGCATTAAGAGGAAGATGCAGTGTATCATTTAGGGCCATAGGAAGAATGGCCTAAGGTTTTAACCTAGGTGCCTTCAAAAGACATGGAAGGAGATTCGGAAAGATACTGACTGGATATAACATTCAGGGTCTATTTGATGAGTCTGCAGAAGTAATTAACCAAGAAATTGACAAGATAAGTTTCAGTTAGGGTGAAAATGTTGACATTAGTCGATGGTCTCTACTATAGAAGCTCAGTTAGTAAAGTGTTTGTTCTGTGTGCTGAGGCCCTGGGTTCAATCCTCAGAAACACAAAATGGTACAAGGACCTGGCAGCCCACTCCTGAAACAGCCACTGAACACTCTATGGACAGCAGAGGAGCACTGGCATAGTGCTGGGCATGGCACAGTGTCGGCAAGTGTTTCTTTCAGTTGTACATACGGTCACAATGAGTCAAACCTGACTGACAGCTCCTAACAACAACAGCAACAGCAACAACAACAACAACTATTTTATCATCAAGTAAGAAATCAAAGTTGTTATGTTAGATTTGAAATATTTCCCAAGACAATTTATAAGACGTTACCACTTCTAATTGTGAAAAAAAAAAGTCAGCAATACTATGTTGGCAAACATAGGGTTAAACAGGAACTCAAACTTCTAATGAAATGTATTTTGACACCAAAACTATGCACCTAACAATAAACAACAGCACTATGGTTAACTAGTTAATATTTCCTTGCAAAATTGAGTAAGCTTAGACTATTTGATTCAAGAATTCCTTTTCTGTATTGTGCCCTAAAGAAACTTTTACATGAGTACGGAAATACATGTGAATGTCTCTGGAGTGTTGTCGTAGCAGGGAAAAATAAGTAAGTGTGTAAAATAAAATAACCAACCCAAATTTCTGAGACCATAATGCGTAACTATTTTTCCATGTATGTATGTAAAACTACAGGGTAGTGAAACTACTAGTTAGCAACATGCAGTGAGATAAATCAATTGCAAATATATAATACTCAAATAAAAGAGAAAATCACAGAACATCATAAAGTCGGAAACCACTAATATAAAGAAGCAACTTTCAAAGTGTGGTCAAGATATATCAAAACTATTTTTATGGTAATAGCAAAATGGAACAGGAAGTCAGACAAATCAAAAGAGGGAAATGGATGAGACCATAATATTGAAGGAGTCACCTAGATAGCATGAGAGGAAACGTTGGCAGTTTTTATAAGTAAAAGATGACCCCTAGCTAAAGCCAGCAAAGAAGCAGGGGTCTCAGCCTTGGAGCCACAGGAACTGAATTTGTCCATCAACTTGAGTGAACTTGGAAGCAAATTTTTCCTAAGAGTCTAAGGAAGTAGCCCTGCTGACAATCTGATTGCGGTGTTGGGGAACCTAAACAGAGGACACAGGCAAGCTCATCCACATTGCTGGACTACAGAATCTATGAGGGAATATATTTTTGTAAAGTTTTATGCTGCTATGCTTGTGACAACTTTTTATGTCTGCAATAGAGACATAAATACCTGTACCTAATTATTAATGCAATTCAACCCTCTACAGTTTATTGGGGCTGGGGTTAGCTGATTTGGTAGAACACTGCTCCACACTTTCTGCGGACCCAGGTTCAATCCCTAGCACCGCAAAAATGAGAGAAGGATGTGGCAGTCCACTCATGGAAAACAATCCCGAAACAATCAACCATTGAAAACCTTGTGAGAGTCACTATGAACTGGACCTTATTTGATGGCACTTAATAACAATAACAAAAACACAGTTTATTGATAAACTCCCTGTGTATAGCTGCAATCCTGCAAGTCTTCAGTGACTTACAGTGAAGCAAAATAAAATGTGAAATGTGAGGAGCATCTTCACCCTCTACTTAAAATTGGAAGAATATTTGTTTTGAGGAATGAAGCCCATAGACGGACCACAATTTCCAGGTCTTGCTTCATAGCCAAAACCAAAGCTAAGTTTTCTCAGTATCCAAGATTGAGGTCCAATCATTTTTGTGAAACAGGAGGAAAATGCAGCTTTGAGAACTGGAACAAAAATAAAAATGCATTATGACTCCCAGATGTCAGCCCTGGGGTTACCAAAACAGTGAGAGAGCCTAGCCATACCCAAGGTGCTTTTCCAAAGATTCTCTAAGGATGCTGTAAAATGAGACTGCTGCATAAAATATCCTCTTTTGTGGAAATTCCTATATTCTGTTTTATACATACATATGTACATTCATACATACATACATATTGGTATATACTTGGAAATGACATGTTTTATTTGAAAAATGAATACAAGATTAGCATAATATTTAGGCACATTTTACTCACAATTTTTAGAAATAGACCAGAAATGAAAGTGCTTTGCATTTTGTTTTTTTAGGTGAGGACACCAGTTCATCACTAGGTTTTCCGTTAGTCTGCTGCCAATTCAAATTAGTAACATTTCTAATATTTTAGATGCAAAATTGTATGATATACATGTTAACCTCTTCAATGGTTCCATTTAATAAATGCTATCACCTCTACATTTTTCTAAACTTTTTAACCTTATCATAAAGACTTTGTACTGTACTTTCTGTATCCAGCTTGCTGTTGTTATTAGATGCCCTAGAGTCATGTCCTACTCATAGCGACCCTTTAAGGGTTTTCAACGGCTGATTGTTTTGGGATTGCTTCGGGAGTGGAATGCCAGGTCCTTCTCCTATTTTGCGGTTCTGGGAATTGATCTCTGGACCTCAGAGACTACAGAGTGGAGCTCTACCAACTGAGCTAAATCCCAGCCCATTGTATCCAGGTAAGGAAACGCAAATCAATTTGGAAACAGAATGTAAGAAGTGAGGTAAAAAGGTATATCTTAGCACATGCAAGGCCCTGGGTTCAATCCCTAGCAACACACACACACACACACACACACACACACACACACACACACACGCATTGCGCATGCAAATACTTGCTTTGGAAATATATGTATTAGAACTAGATTGATACAGAGAAAGTTAGCATGAGCTCTATGCAGAATAGCACACAAATTTCATAAAATGTTTCATACTTTATATATTTATCAAAACTCTGCAAATATACTCATGAATTTTATTCATTGTGTGCATATTCTACAAGTATAAGACAAAGACAGAGAAAATAGAGATACATTGTCACTAGTTCTCCTCAAAATATTCCTCAAAATATTCTCCCTGGGTTTAAACACACTTACCTCATTGTTCTTGCCACATTCTGAGTCAGTCCTTGAAGTCCACTCACATAAATGTCTTTTCCTCTACCATGACAATGCTCCCTATCACATACTGCTTTTGGTACAGTAATGTCTATCAATAAAACATTCTGCTTGTCCTCAATCACCTAATTCACTGGGTCTGGCACCATGTGACTTCTGGCTCTTCTCCACAGTCAAAATGACCATGAATGGTAAGTATTTTGGATTAATTTAGAATACTGAGGCAGGCACAACAGTACAACTAAAAGCACTCATGAAAGAGGACTCCAGAATTGCTTCAGAGAGTGGCTTTCAAGAAAGATGGGATGAGGGTGTTCAAAGCCAGGAGTAATATTTTAAGGGTAGTAATGGCAGTACCTCTTTCACTGTAATACATCTTTTTATTTAAACATTCATCTTATTTTTGATCATATGTTTAGACAGCTGCTCTGGAAGGCTGAAATATTGATTTACTTTAGATTGCATAGGAAAGCATGTTAAAATTTCAGTAACCATTTACCAAAACAGAATGCTCTATCTACATGTTTGTGTCCTCAAAATTCACCTATTGAATTTTGAGCCCCCAAGGCAGTGGTATTAGGTGGTGAGGCCATTTTGGACATATTTGGGTCATGAGAGTCCATCCTCAGGAAGGTGTTAGTGCTGTTTCAAAACAGGCTCAAAGGAGCTCCTTTGCCCTTTGGCATTGTGCCATGTGAGGATTCAACCAGAGGCACAATCTGAGGCAGGAACTAGAACTAGGGAGAATGAAAGAAAGACAGACACACAAAAAGAAGAAAGAGACATCCAAAATATAGGAACAAAAAGGCCTGTTGCAGCACTGCTATATGAAAAAAAACTATCCATTAAAAAATGAAGGAATAAATCAACTGAAGAAGGCTTTATTGACATTGGTAGGGCTAGGGAAAACATCAGTCATGCTTTTCCCTTGAACTGAGTTCTGAACATATGGACACTCACTCCTTCCTCTTTATCCCTTTTAGAATATCAAGGTCAGGCACAGTGACACATGCCTATAATCTTAGGGATTCAGGAGGCTGAGACAAGAGGATCACAAGATTTGATACCAGAGGCAGCCTGTGTAACTTAGTGAGACCTTGTCTCAAAATAAAGAATAAAAGGTACTGGGGATCGGTTTCAGAGGTAGAGCACTTCCCTAGCATACACAAAGCCCTAGGTCCAATCCCCTAGTACTTAAAGGAAAGAAAGAAAACAAAAAAAAAAAAAAAACAAGGAAGGAAGGAAGGAAGGAAGGAAGGAAGGAAGGAAGGAGGAGCTCTAGGCAGAATAGCACACAAAATTCATAAAATGTTTCATACTTTATATATTTATCAAAGCTCTGCAAATACACGAGGCTCTGCAAATACACAAGAAGGAAGGAAGGAGGGAGGGAAGGGAAAGAAAAAAGAATACTGAAACATCTCAATCATTTTGAAAAAAAGATGTTAGTGCAGTATGAAAGAAGAAATTCCAAGTTTGAATCCCTACTTCCTCTTTGCAGCTTGTATTAACTTCAGAAAAATCACTGACCTTCTTAGCTTGTCTTTTGCACTGACACATTTTATAATAATCCCACCTTTTCTACCACAGGATTTCCAAGAATCTCAATGGAATAATGTATGCAAAATTGTTTTATAAATTTAAAAAATGAACTATAGTTTTCTTAAAATCACATTGCTGCTATTATAAGTGCAGTAAAATAATTATTATAATCACCTGAGTTAGTAATTTGCATGGTCTGGTGTCTTTGAAAATGAGACATTAAACTAAATGATTTTTTTTTTGTGGTCCTGGGGTTGGAACTCAGGGGCATGCGTGTGTATGCTTTGCAAATGCTGTACCACTGAGCTGCACCCTCAGTCCACTTTTTTTTTTTTTTTTTTTTTTTTTTTTTTTTTTTTTTTACTTTTTGAGACAGGGTCTCGCTAAATTATGCAGCCTGCCTCTGGTCTCAAACTTGTGATCCGTCTGCCTTCACCTCCCAAGTCTCTGGGATTACAGGTGTGTGCCACCACTCCTGGCTTAGACCAAATAAGCTTATAAAGAGCCTGCACAACTAACATTCTGAAATTGATTTATGACCAGAACTAAATATGGAGAATTTAATGATAAGTGATGATCATAATAGTAATAAGCTATGAAGAAAGTATAAATGAGTAAAAGTAACACATTACTATGCAAAGCTAAAATATTTATTTCAATATCTATTAACAGTTACAATCATTTTGTATTGAAATGTATATGAAATATTTCAGATTGAATTGAGCAAGTGCCTCTAAGTGGATGTGAGAAATATTTGAAGATACTAATGAATGATGTATAAGAACATCAACACATTTTAACAGAACTGCTTATTCAGTGATGCCAGAAATTCTAGGAATATTAAGACATTGGGCAAGACACTCTTCAGGCTTAATGTGTTAAGCACTAAAACCCCACAAAGGTTTGAAATGATCAGAAATGGAGACTAATAGCCCAGAGAGTAATCTTTCTGACCCATTCATTAAAATAAAAAGTCATCATTAAGTTTCCAGAGCCAAAACATAAAACCCAAAGGAAACATGATTTTTCTGAGCAGCCATCCTAAAAACACCCTAATAGAGCTGTGCTTTGCAAAACTTAATCAAAGTTGACAATTTCTTGTTCCACTCACTAATATATAATCTCCAAATATAAATACAAGAAACTAGGAATCATTTAAAAAGTGTTTAGAAGTAAGGACTCTGGAGTTCATAATCTGTCTCTACCACGTCCTGGCTGTATGACAATAGTATGAATATTCATATGTGTTTCTGCAGAATGAATGCATGTAATATGCTTAAGCAATGCCTCACACATAAGATATATTCACCCTCATTTATGGTTAGTTGTTACATTTATTAGGATGGATAATAATAAAGGCAATGGGTAATTGTTATTTTTGTTGTTAGGTGCCGTCAAGTCGGGTCAGACTCATATTGACCCTCATTAGTAACCTTTAAAAGCCAGAGTTCTATATTATCTATTTACTTATCTTAAAATTCCCTTCCTAAGTCTCTGAATCACAGAGGAAACTAGTTGTAAAAGTTGGCAGGTTTGTTAGGTGCTATCTCTATAGTTAAAGATTATAGTCCTTTTGGTTTGGAATGCTTTACTACAATTCATTAACAATCTTTTTTTTTTTTCTTTTTACCTCTATGTTTCTACAAGTTTTTAGAATTTTTCTATGATCTGATTTGGATCTTGTTTTTTCTTTAGAAGTAAATGACTTTCTCTTTTGAATATTCTACTTTTGGTTTTCTTTTTCCTAATTTCAAGGTTCTTTATCTGTGTTGTGAGTACCCATATAATTTTTAGGAAGATTTTATTAAGAACACTCATGTCACAAATAAATTATGCTTTTTTAGCCATTAAAAATGCCAAATAAAGTGGAACACTTTGATACACAGCAGGGAGATGTGAAATGTAATTGTATCTGACCACTCCTACCCAAATTCCCAGAATATTTGTTTACCGTCATCAGGTTCAGAGTCATGGTATTTAAAAGCCAAATGGAGTACACCAGCCGTGCAGTCTCATTTTCATATAAAAACTTCATTAGATAATTTGTCATGCTGTGATTGTAAACCAATTCTATCCATGGAATTTGGAGTCACTTCTGTTAAAATGTATGTGATTTTAATCACAACAGGAAATGTTACAAGCCGTTTACAAAATAGGAAACTAATTTAATGTAGGATATATAATACATTAATCTGTTAATCATACTTAAGTTTTTCTTTTCCCTTCATTACAATATTAATGTGAGTACCTAATATTTTATTTTTTGTAGTACTTGGGAGTTAAACTCAGGCCCTTATATACAAATTGTTAATATTTTACCACTGGGCTGCACCTCAAACCTATTTTTCATTTTTCTCTTTTGTGTCAGGGTTATCCTCTGGCCTTGAATTCACAATCTTCCTGCCTCTGCTCCTGAGTTGCAGGGATGTTCCTAAAATTTTTGCTTTCAGGTATTTCCAGTTTTCTGGTTTAGCATCTTCTAGAATTTGTTTTTTTCAATTCGAGGGTCATATATTCTATTCATTTAGAAACCAATGATATGCTTTCTTTTCATGATTCAGTGGAAAATATCTTTAGTAGATATTCAGATCACTACAAGTTTCTATGAAAAGTTGTTTTACATTTAATTTTAAAATTATTTGCAGCTAATATCAGTGTTTCAGAAAATGTGTGCTATTCATATGTATTTAATATTTTGAAGGTGTTGGTAAATGTCAGTTTATAAATTGGGTTGGATTTTGGAGTAACAGGTATGCAGACAAGAAAAGAAAATTTAATTATTCTTCAAATGCAAGGGTGAGAGATATTTTAGAGGCATATTTTCTAGAAGAGGAAAATAATAGGGGAAAATTCCAAAGGGATAAAGTGTTCTAAACTCCTAACGAATAAGTATTTTACTGCTGACATGAATTTTCATTTAGATGATCATAAAAACATCAATATAAAATCCCAAGATTTCCATGCCTCCTTTTGAATGTTTGTAATTCATTAACACTGCCTTTGAAATATTTCATCATACATTTATCCCCAAAGTTCTCCAAATAGCAATACTTAATTGAAAGTATATAAAATGTCACAAGCAATGTCATGAATGAATGTGCCTGGCAGGTTTTCTTCATTTCAGCACTCTTCCTCAGCTTGCAATCATTTTTTAATTTAATATGACATTAAATATTTGTTTGTTCCACCTATTTATATGTTTTTGACTATGTATCATGCACATTTATACTATTAAATTATTTTTCAAGTTTACTTTCCAAGTAACTTTAGATCCTATGTAGACCAACTTATTTCATGTGGAACTAAACTAAAATTCTGATTTGAAGACCATACACAACCCATCTATTAGAGTTAACACACACACAATCACAAACAAGAACACAGCTAATGATTGCTATTGGAACTCTTGGCCTAATAGCTTGAAGGTCTTGAGGGAATGCTTGTGTCTGTGCTTTATAAACTACAAGGCAATCTAAGTAGTATTTAACCATCCCCTGACCTCACACATACCCTAGGCATCCTTTAGGTAGCAAATTCCCTTTGGTGCACATTAAACATCAATGTTTCTTTGATGTTGTGGTTGGTGTTGAATGGGAGTGGGGGAGTGATGATGGTAGTAATTTGAAGGAAGAAAGGAATTTTTTTTTCTACCTACCATTAGAAGTGCTAGAAGTTTAATGAAAGTTATAACATGACATCAACACCTACAGATAAAGAAAGGTTCGCTTTCTACTATGCCTGGAAATTCTTCCCGTGTATTGTGGTATGGTTTGGCCATCCTTATCTTTCATTTCCTATGGAAAGTGACACTTATAGTTTAAATATAAAATGGCCCCCAAAGGTTTGTTTTTGAATGTTAGGTCCACAGATAGTGGCACTATTTTTGGAGGTGGTGGAACCTTGAGGAGGTAGGAAATAGCCAGTAGAATAAGGTAAATGAGGTCAGATCTTTGAAGGTTTTACCTGCTCCCCTGATTCTTGTTGGGATCTCTACCCTTGCTTTGCTATATGTGAAGAGCCGTCCTCTGCCACTGGCCATGCCAACTCCTTGGCCATGACTCCTATGTCAACATGATAATATCTTTGAAACTTTGAGCCAGAATAAATCTTTCCTTCCTAGATTGTCTCTGTCAGGTATTTCATCATAGTAATACAAAAATAAACAGAGAAAATTGGTACCAAAGAAGTGGTTCATTTCTGTATGTAAACCTGACCATGTGGTTCTTAAGCATATGGAACTGGTTTCTGGGAAGAATGTGAAAGAGTGGAGATGGGCGGTACAGAAGTGCTAGAATGATATAAACAGAGCTTATGGGGGCAATTGTCCTGGGAGATTGGAAGACCAGAACACTGATAGGAATATGGACAGTAAAAACTGTATGTATGAATTTGCAGATAGAAATAGTCTATTGGTAATTGGACTAGAGGCCATTCATGTTAGATTCTGGAAAGGAATTTGTCTCTATTTTGTACATATTGTAAAATGTGAGTGAGGCTGAATTTGAAAGTAAAGTACAAATAAATTTAGTAGAGATTGTTTCAAGACAGTGTAGCATGGAGGCTGTGGTATGATTATTGTTGACTGGTTTTAGTCACAGTATAATGAGGTAAAGGAACAAAAAGCAAAGCAGAAAGAATGGAAAAATGTGCAATATGGCCAGAAAGTAATGTGTTTAAAGTAATAGACAAAAATGTTGTAGTTGTTAAAAAATAGTGATATTATAGAGAAGTCAAGTGTTTTTCAAGGAAACTATAGGAAACTTAATAGAATTATTTTTCAAAATTTTGAAGCCTTCACAAATGCTAATCTTGCATTATAATTGCAAACTACAGCTGAACTATAATACTAGCTCAAGTTGAACTATAAGAAAAACATCTAATGCTCCTATAGGATGTGTCTCATGAACATTAGGTATATGTTTTCCTGTGAGCATTAATGTTATGTGAAGGAGAGTTCCAAGTTGATAGGTTAAAAATAAGAAATTCCCAGGTCCCCAAACTCTGCCACCTTTTAACTATGTAGTCCTGAGCAAGGTATATAGCTTTTTAAATTTAATTTCTTTAGCTTCAAAATGGGGAAAATAATGTCTACTTACTAATAGTGGGTGTTAAATTTAGAAGTGCAAAGATGTGAGAAAGAACAAAAACAATGTTAATATTTTATAATAATGATCTCATTAGTTGAAAAAAATCACATTTTAAAATATTGTGGAAACTATTAATCATATGAAATTATATTAACACAATAAACATTTTCAAATTTTAGTTCTTTCAGATCAGTGTCTTTGCATGACAGTAGAATATATCATTATATAAATTAGCTTAGGTCAATTTTGTCATGGATTGAAGGATGTCTGCTATCTACCTTTTGTGCATTGACAGCCCTTTTATCATTAAACCAAACCAAAACTCCACTTTACTTTGATCTTGCTCAAGTATTTGTTGTTTCTTGAATTCTGAAAAAACGTGATCAAAATAGAATAATAGTACAAATATATAATAAGTAGATTTTATTTGCATTCACTTTCCCTATTCTGTATTGTGATGTGGTCTATGTTCTCTAATAGCTCACTGTATCAAAAGAAAAGGATTGTTATTAATTGAGAAATACTGATAGTCCATTCTTACACATTATTTTCACCACACGACTGTCAGTTTGCCATACTATGGGGTCTTGTGTGTTGCTAAGAGTCTGAAAGATATTCCATGGGTATCTCAGATAGCAGCAGTGTTACCCATGGTGGACAGATTTCAGCTGAGCTTCCAGACCAAGACAGACTAGGGAGGAAGAACTGGCAACCCACCCCTGAAACAATTAGCCATTGAAAACTCTATGAATAACAGAAAAACACTGTCAGATATAGTGCTGGAAAATGAGCCCCCCAGGTTGGAAGGCACTCAAAAGACTACTGAGGAAGAGTTGCCACTACAACTTAATCACCTTGATGACAATAATGGAGTAAAGCCCCAGTGAGCTCCATTTGCTGATGTGGTGTGATTGAAAATGAGGAGAAGCAATTGCAAATATCCATTAATAATTGGAACAGGGAATGTATGTAGTAGGAATCTAGGAAAATTAGAAATTGTAAAAAGAGAAAAGGAGCACATAAACATTGACATTCTAGGCACCAGTGAGCTAAAATGGACTGGCATAGGCCATTTTGAATTAGATAATCATATGGTCTACTATGCTGGGAATGACAAACTAAAGAGAAATGGAGTTGCATTATCATCATAAAAGACATCTCCAGATCGGTCATAAATGCAATGCCATCAGTGATAGAATAAAATCCATACACTACAAAGGAGGCCAGTTAACATGACTATTATTCAAAATCACACACTCACCACTAAGGCCACAGATGAAAATAGGGAAGATTTCTACCAGCTTTTGCAATCTGAAATACATGACACATGCAATCAGGACTGATAATTACTGGTGGCTGAAATGCACAAGTTGGAAACAAAAAGAAGGCTCAGAAGTTGGTAACTATAGCCGTGATAACAAAAGTGATGCTGGAGACCCCATGATAGACTTTTGTCAGATCAATGAACTTTTCACAGCAAATACATGTTTTCACCAACATAAATGGTGATTATACACATGGATTTCACCAGATGGAACATACAAGAACCAAATTGACTATATTTGTGGAAAGAGATGATGGAAAAGCTCCATATCAAATGTCAGAATAAGACCAAGTGCTGATTGTAGATAAGACCATCAACTGTTCATATACAAGTTCAAACTGACACTGAAGAAAATTAGAACAAGTGTACAACACTGAAGGTATGACCTTGAGCATATCCCACCTGAATTCAGAGACGACCTCAAGAACAGGTTTAATGCGTTAGACACAAATGATAGATGGCCAAACAGGTTGTGGTGTGACATCAAAAATATCATTCATGAAGAAAGCAAAAGGTTATTAAGAAGACAGGATAAAAAGGAAAGACCAAATTGCATCTCAAAAGAGACTCTGAACCTTGCCCTTGAACATAGAGCAGCTAAAGTAAAAGGAAGACATGATGAAGTTAAGGAACTAAACAGAAGGTTTTTAAAGGCAGCTCAAGAAGACAAAATCAAATATTTTAATGACATGTGCAAGAACTGGAGACAGAAAATCAAAAGAGGACACTCTCTGTTTTTCTCAGGCTTAAGAAATTGGAAAAAAAATTTAAGACTGGAGTGGCAATAGTGAAAGATTCTACAGGGAAAATATTAAATGATGCAGAAAACATTGAAAGAAGATGGAAGGAATGCATAGAGTCATTATACAAAAAAGAATTGGCAGATTACCAACTATTTCAAGCAGTTGTATCTGATGAGGAAACAATGGTGTTAAAGGATGAAGTAGAAGCTTCCTTGAAGGAATTGGTGAACCACAAGGTTCTAAGAATTGATGGAATACCAATAGAAATGTTTCAAGAAACAGGTACAGCACTGGAGGTGTTAACATATTTATCCCAACAGATTTGGAAAACAGCTACCTGGCCAATTGACTGGAAGAGATCTACATTTGTGCCTATTCCCAAGACAGGGGATCCAACTGAATGTGGAAACTATCAAACAATATCATTAGTATCCCACACAAGGAAATTTTTAATAAAGATCATTCAAAAGCAACTCTAGCAGTATATAGACAGGGAAATTCCCAAAAATCAAGATGGGTTCAGAAGAGGACAGGAACCAGGGACATCATTGATGATGTCAGATGTACATTATCTGAAAGCAGAAAATATCAGAAAGATGTCTGTCTATGTTTTATCAACTATGCAAAGACATTTGACTATGTGTATCATAAATTATGGATAACATTGTGAAGAATGGGAATAACAGAGCACCTAATAGTAATCATGAAGAATCTGTACATGGATCAGGAGGCAGTGGTTCAAACAGAATAAGGAAACACTGCTTGGTTTAAAGTTGAGAAAGATGTGTGTCAGGGCTGTATCTTTTCACTATTTCTTTTCAATTTCTATGCTGAGCAAATAATCTGAGAAGCTGGATTTTATGAAGAAGAAAGAAGCATTAGAATTGGAGGAAGACTCATTAACAACCTACATTATGCAGAGGACACAACTCTATCTGCTGAACGTGAAGAAGATTTGAAACACTGATGACAATCAAAGAACATAGCTTCAGTATGGATTGCGACTCAACATCAACACAACAAAACTCCTTCCTTACAAGTGGGTCAGTATGAAACTACAATAAATGGAGAAAAGATTGAGTTTGTCCATGATTTTGCTTTATTTGGTTCTACAATCAACACTTATGGAAGCAGCAGTCAAGAAATCAAAAGATGCATTGCTTTGGGAAAAGCTATGGCAAAAGATGTCTTTAAAGTATTGAAAAGTAAAGATGTCTCCTTGAAGACGGGCGTGCACCTGACTCACGCCATCACATCATATGGTTGTGAAAGCTGGACATTGAACAAGGGAGAGAAGAATTGATGCATTTGAATTATGGTGCTAGAGATGAATATTGAATATACCAGGGACTTCCAAAAGGACCAAAAGGTCTGTTCTAGAATAAGTGCAACCAGAGTGCTCTTTGGAAGCAAAGACAACTAGAATCTATCTGATATATTTTGGACATGTTGTCAGGAGGGACCAACCCTGGAGAAAGATATCATATTTGGGAGAGTGGCGGGTCAATAAAGAAGGATAATTCTTCCTTCACTACATGGATTGACACAGTGTCTGCAACAACAGGCTTAAACATAAATAAGTTTGTGTGCCTGGCACAGAATCAGGGATTGTTTTGTTCTGGTGTACATAGGGTCACTATGAGTCAGACCTGACTGGAGGGCACCTAACAAAACCAGCAACACATTATTTGGTTACCTAGGTTAATTATCCTTGACACAATGATGTGCTATGTACCATCAATGGCAGATAAATACGTTACTAGCTCGTTGGTTTCATCAATCAGAGGCACCGGGTAGGATTATGTATCTCTCTTCCACCATAGCTTTCATTGCACTATGTAGGAGCTAATTGTGCAAAAGCCTTGCTTCCCTTCTACAAAATCACTTTCTGAAAGTTCTTATCACTTACAATAAAAAATAAAATAATTAACATATAATAAAGATATGGCTGAATACATGAATGACTGGACACACAGCAGGGAAGGTTGGAAAAATTCAGATGAATCTTCCCATCATGAGAATTTACTATTAAAAAAAGAATAAGTCCAGTGAGCAGGAGAAGAGAATCTTCAGATGAAATGTCACAAAAATAGTTAGGGAGATAATGTATATCAAATATAGTTCTTGAAAGATAAATATGCAATGGGTGACTGAAATGGAAGAGAAAGGATCTTCCCAAAGAGGGACACTATTAAGGAGTGACAATTTACAGGGAGGTGAGTGCAGTAAGGTGAGTGACCCGGGCAAGCGACAATTCACCAGCCCCAAGAAACAGGAATGCAAGCAACCCAAAAGTGGAGGAGGAAAAGAAGATAATTCTGGATATATGGGCCAACAAAAGAAGAGAATATTATTGCAAATTTAAAAGCAACGCTGTGTAAGAAACCATCACAAATAGATGTTAATCCCAGGAAAAAATATAATCCATAACAAACAAGCAAATGTCTTAAATTTCCAAGAACCCAAAGGAATGCTAATTGAAGGAATAAGATTTTAAAGCAGATTTTGTTCTTGTTTTCACAAATTAAAAAACATCTTCCTGGCGTGGCATGGTGGCCTATAATCCCAGTGGCTGGGGAGGCGAAGGCAGGAGAATGGCAAGTTCAAGGCCAGAAGCAGTTTGCATAATTAAGCGAGACCATGTCTGACAAAAAAGTTAAAAAAAAAATGGACTGAGGGTGCAGTTCAATGGTCCACACTTGCAAAGCACACAAGTGTGAGACCCTGGGCTCAACCCCCAGCACCACACACACACACAAACAAAAAAAGAAAGAAAGAAAAAGAAAAAAGAAAGAAAGAAAGAAAGAAAGAAAGAAAGAAAGAAAGAGAAAAAGAAAAAGAAAAAAATTTCTTCCTTGTTATGAGGGAATGATCTTGATTATTTTTTCATAGTTTCCAAACAGATGACTGAGCTTACTTTTTATTGGTAAATTTTTAGTTAGTGTACAGAAAATTGATTTCATTATGACACTTTCATATATACATATCAATGTGCATTACTCACATATTTTAAAAATATAATAAAGCTTCAGAGGTATATCAATGAGAACAACAAGAAAAAGGCAAGAGAGTGAGTGGTAAGTGAAGAAAACAATTAGTAGGGATTGAGGTTGTTATGTTAAGCACAAAAGTAAAGTATTTGTCACTACCTTCATATCTAGGCTTCTCATGTAAAAATGTTTCAAAATATTTGCAAATCAAGGAGAAATAGACTTAATATGTTCCTTATTTGTAGTGAAATTACCATTATACAAAGGATGATTTGACCTAGCAAGCCTTCAGTCAGGTTGCCAAGCATATTAGTCATCACAAATAGCAAATCTTTCTCAAACTCAAGGAAGAAAAAATTTACAATAAACTCTGCCTTTTTTCCACTATGAAAATCAAGAGTTTTGTTTGTTGCCATTTGCCATAAATCAACTACTTTTCTAAGTAATGATAATACTCCCTTTGGAAGGGAGACATTATAAATTGTGATGTACCATTGCTGACAAAAGAGATTTTTCATACAGCCCAGTTGTTGTACACAAAACATTATTAGGTCATATGAGATTTGTAGCTCAGAGCCCTGTTCATTTCTATGATGTTTTGCTATTTCAGAGAAAATATACCTTATTTATGCTAATTAAAAATTCTTTCCATTCAGAGAAATAGACCTCAAGGAATGTGCTTTCTGAACAGAAAAACTAAAAATAAATATGGTAAGAATTGATCAGTTTATTTTCTTTGTTGGTAAATGAATCACTGTTACTCTTCGTAGGCAATTAAGAGCCGCAGAAGGGACATTCTAGGACCTTAGACAAAGGTAAGTAATAAAAATGGAAGTGAATTTACTTTTAAGTGATCATAATAGAATAAAAGCAAGACAAAAAGAATAAAGCAACAATTCTTTTTCTATATGCACTCATCACAAGCAGTATTCTACTAGCAAGTGAAAGTGAACCCTAAATAGAAAAATAAAATCCACAGTGATGCTCCAAGATTTGTAACTGAGTACCCAGCAAGGGTTGTGGTACAGAGAGGGTAATAACAGGGCCTTTTACATTTTGTTGTTTTTGTTGTTTTCGATACATTGTTAAAACCATATTCTAATTACAGCATTCATGAGGCACAACCAAGGCTGGTTTCAAAATGCAGCATTTAAAAGTTCTTACTGGCATATGATAATAATCTTATAAAAGTAAAAATAATATGAAGAGTTGAAGTCCAGAGACTTTTTCATTTGGGGTTTGAAATCTTAAAATGCAGATATAAACTGAGGAAGGAGAGAATTACTTTTAAAGTCAGAATGTATAACAAAAGTCACAGAATGGGAAGAGTTTAACACTATTGAGTCCTCTAGATCAATGGTGTAATGTATGCAACAGTCATGTAAGGCTGTTGCAATTCCAATTGCTAAAATGCAGATTTCGAAGCCAGGGGCCATAGCACACACCTGCCATCCCAGAAATTTGGGAGGTTGAGGCAGGAGGATTGTGAGTTTGAGGGATGAGGCAGCATGCAACACTTAGCAATACCTTGACTCAAAAAAATAATAAAATAAGGGGAGGAGGGTGCAGCTCAGTAATAGAGTACTCACCTAGCATATACAAGGCTATTATGTATGTTAACAAATACATAAATAATAAACATTTTTCAAAATATTTTAAATGTAGATTTGAGAGGAGTGTGAGAATCCACATTTCTAATAAACTTAGAGATCATACCAACTCTGCTCTTCTTTGGACCTCATTATCTGCAAGAATTGTCCAGTCTATTGTGAACACTTTCCATGGTATGGAATTCATTAAGTCCAGAAGAAACAGTTTCAATTTCGGGGCAGACCAATTGTTTTTTCTTTTTTCCCTTGAATTAAGTCAAAATTTGCTTCTGAATCACTTGCATCCACTGATCCTAGTTCTACACCTCCAGAATCAATTATAAAATCTAATTCACTTAAGCATTCATGGAAATAATTTAATAGGTAACCTACTATCCCTTTCTTTCTTTCTCTTTCTTTCTTTCTCTTCTTTCTTCTTTCTTCCTTTCTTAATTTCTTTCTTTCTTTTTTTCTTCCTTTCTTAATTTCTTTCTTTCTCTTTTCTTTCTTCCTTTCTTAATTTCTTTCTCTTTTCTTTTCTCTTCTTTCTTTTTTCTTGGTGAACTGTCATGAAAATTTGCTCACTGGTTTCATTTCCTGGTTCACAACCACATTCTCTCATTTCCTGTTATCAGTCCCACATTGGGACCTCACAGTGACCTCTATCTTCACTATAACTCAACCACTTACTGACACATCCACAGCCTAGTTGTGTCATTGCTTGAACCTCCTTCTCTTCAAACCCTCATGTTCTGACCACTGCTCCAAAACTAGATCCCTCTTGCTCCTCTGTGATGCACACAGAGCCTAGCTTTTGACTTTGTCGTGGTCCTCATGGCTTTGACCTCTCCATGCTGTGGTAGTCCATCATTCCCATCTGATTTCACTTTTCTTTCAGCCCAGTTTGTTATTTCTTATTAAAACTGTTTGAGAAGGTTTGTGCAATGTATCTCCAATGCCTCCTGCAGGGTCCATAGTTCTTTCCCAAATTCCATCCCTGGGAAATTCTCACTGTCTATATTCTTCATGGGGCTGGGATTTAGCTCAGTAGGTAGAGCACTGTGCTTCAGTCTCTGAGGTCCCAAGTTCAATTCCCAGCACCGCAAAAATGGGAGAAGGACCCGGCAATCCACTCCCAAGGCAATCCCGAAGCACTCAGCCATTGAAAACCCTATGAGGGCCGCTATGAGTCGGATACCACCTAACAACAACAACAACATTATTCATTTGTTTCTGGATAACAGTGCATGCCTGGGAAGAAAAATGCCTTTCAACTTACTGACTTCATTAGAAATGCAAGTGATTCAAACTTCACCATTGATTCTGTATTTCATTCCCTATAGCAACAGATCCAAAACTTCTTCAGCATCTTGAAGTCCCCAATCTTCCTGGAACCATAAATTTTAACACATGAACAAATGATCTCAGCAAAAATTCACTGAAATTATCATGACCATGTGGCACATGATCTCTTAATCATTCTCCTCCCTTAAGATTCCCTATGTATTTTCATAGGACTTTTCTTCAATTCTACCACTTGGGAGGAAGAATCTCTGTTTTATAAATGCCCAAGTTCAAGGGTCTACATATTTCTAATTAACATCTTTCCTAGAATAGTTTTCTAGGAAAATTAACTTCCTTCCTAGAATAGTTTTCTATCAATTTTATATTTTGCCTTTTATTTTCAATCTCGCTAGTATGTTTATTTCCTTACCCAGAAACATACTCAACTTTCCATATCCTCTAATTAGCCTTCTCTTAAGCCTAAGTATTTTATGGCTTTACCTGTAAACTTGGTGAAACTTATTAATAGCTTCCTAATTCTCACAATGTCTGCAGCCATACTACTGTGGCGTCAGATCCTGTCAGATCTCAGAAGCTAAGCAGGGTCCACCCTTGTAGTACTTGGATGGGAGACTGTCTGGGAACACCAGGTGCTGTAGACTTGGGAGAAGGACCTGGCAACCCACTCCTACAAACAACCAGCCACTGAAATCCCTATGAATGGCAGAGAAGCACTCACTATAGTGTTTGAGCTGTTGTACATAGGGTCACTATTAGTCACACCCCAAGGTAACAGCACCTAACAACAACAACTCTCACAACTAGAAATAATATCAGATTTCAGTAAATACATGCAAGCTCCAGTTGCATGCATCAGCTGTAGCACTTATTATTGCATGTACCCTTGTTTTATATCTGGCATCTTGAACAATGCCAATAGAATTTTTTAAATTTTTGCTTGGTGAATTAAATTTCCTTTTGATGACTATATATACATATATATGTATATATATACACACACATATATATGTGGCGCATATATATATCCCATACGCACACACATATATATGCCATACACACACAAACACACACACACACACCACACACACACACATATATATGGCATATATATGTATGTGTGTGTGGTGTGTGTGTGTGTGTGTGTGTATATATATATATATATATATATATATATATATATATATATATGCCCTAAGGAAAAAATAACAGAAAAACAAGTATGATTACAATTCTACTAACAAAGAGAAGTTAATAAAAGAAAGGAGAAAGCAATGAATGAAAGAAAAGAAAGGAAGAAACAGAGTGGGAGGAAGGGACAGTACACAGAGGAAGAGTAAAAGGAAAGGAGAGAGACACATGCAGATTAAGAATTAGATTAAGAATTTGAGGAACAATTTTTCTTTGCATTATTCACTGAAAGATTTCCAATGTAGATACTATACAGATACATTTTATACATCTATTATCAAGAAGTTACAGAAGACAGAAAGGATGTTAGATAGGACACAACTGAAGTTGATTTATCTAGCTTCCCTTACATAATTTCAAATAAAGCTGCTGTGAATCACAGAAGAGCTAGGATAAACAGATTTTTAAAGGAATGATCATATTTTTCTCTAACGAAACAACTTGAGTGTTGAGCAAGTGTTTCATTACCAAAGGATAATGGTGTTGCTTTCTACTTCTCATCTTGAAACATCCATGTTATTAGGGACAATTGAATGCTCATTCCTCTAGTGTCATTAACAGAAAACAGTTATTAGTTGTTGATCATTTTCATTTTGCTTAGATTACTTTCTGTTGTTCTTCTCTATTGAAGCCCTTACAAATCACACATCCAATTCTGCTTCTCATACATGGAGATTGTAATTCTCTACTTCTATCCCCTTCCTCCTGGGACATGCAGTGGTGGACAGAAAATTCTTTACATATTCTGAGAATGTTCTACATTGATTACTACAATAGAGCATGTGTGCATGCATTTATGTATATTTGTATTTGGGTACATGTGCATCTTGATGAATATCTGTTGATATAGTAATGGATATGGTTGAGCCATTTCAGTGCTCACTGAATTAGAGAAATAGAGCTTCCCAACATGCCAAAGAATAGTCACCTTCCCACTGAACTGATTTATTTAGATGTGAGCTAGGAATAAATCTGATATGCTAATTCATGATATATGAATGCATGATTGGCTTTAACCTAATGACAGAAGCAACATCTCATCAATTTTACTACATCCTATTAATTATAAATTAATCTCTGAATCCAGTCTTTATTCAAGAGGCATGGCCACCTGTCTCCCCCAAGGCAAGATCATAGCAAGCCATCTCAGAACCTTTCTATCACATAATCTACCTAGTTACTTATCAACTTTGTCTACACAAACTCAGCAGACTCCTTGGGTGTCTTTCCTCTATAAGCTGACTCTCTTAGAAAACCAATTCAAAGCCATCGTTCCCCCAAAGAGGACAATGCTAACAGACCTGAATCCTGAATCCTATTGTAGCAGGCCCACTAAAGCTGCTGGATCGTTAAGAATGTATCAGGGAACTTGGTGGCCTAGCATTTCCTATACTATGTGGCTGTTTAAGTGCAGAAAGGAAATGACATGTCTGGAGACAACAATGCTAAGCTCTCGCCAAACATAATTGAAAGATCAAGTTGACTACCTGATGTTCATTCTAAGGGTGATAAGACACACATTCTGGTGGGAGGTTGGGAGAATGTGGTCTTCTCTGATTCCTTCCCTCCTAATGTCTGGTCTCTATTAACATTTTCCAAGAAGATATGGCATGACACGCAAAGTGACTCTCTGAAAACATGACTGTGATACATGGCAGCTTGTGTTTAAGCCTCAGGATCTTGCCTTTGGCTTCTCAATATACTCAGCATAAGTTCCTGTTTCCCTGGCCCAGAGACCCTGGTTTGGCCTATAGTTACTTTTCCTATGTCATCTCTTGATAGGCTTCCCAGCCTCAGGGCCATCCAGTCACACATCCAGTCACCATCTGTCATTGCCTCCCTGATGATTTGCTTATCTCTTCATGTCCGGCCTCCTCTGCTGCAAGGCAAGGTCTTTGGAAACCTAAGTTCCTTTTCCCTTTGTCTTCTTAGCCCCAAGTGCCACTTGTGCCTAGCCCAAGTGCCACGACACAGCAGATGCTCAGTAAATACATGTATGATATTAAATACATAGACTAGTGAAATTTTCATCAACAAAAATCATCCTGGGGCAATGAATATATTATCCATCACTTGTAGAATCCAAAAGCAGATGTTTAGATAATAAAAGTAGCTATTTGTACAAAGCTTGAATAAGTAAGTGAGTGCTGCTGTGTCCACATGTAAACCTAGGAACTCAGGAGGCTGAAGCAGGAGGATCACAGGTGTGAGGCCAAGTATAACGCTCAGACAGGAATTTAAGAATGATGCAGTTACTCTCATTTGACACTTTATGAGTAAGTTAAGAGACTTCAGTTAAATTAAATGAGTTAAAGAATTAGATTATACCATTTTTTAAAGTGTCTTATTAGTTTTTTGAGACTACTGTAGCAAATTGCCACAAACTAGGTATCTTCAAACAACAGAAATTTATTCTTTCACAGTTCTGCAGGGCAAAAGTCTAAAAGTATTGGCCGGGACCTGATCCCTCCAGGGCAGCCTCTTTCAGTTTCTGGTACCTGCTGACCTTCCTGGGTTTGTAGAATACCCCAGGCTCTGCTTCTCTCTTCACACTACCTTTGCCCCTATGTGTGTGTGTGCCTTCTCTGCATGTCTTTATAAGGGCTCTTGTCATTGGAATTTGGGTCCAAACAGATAATCTTTGTCTATTTCCTCATACCAAAACCTTTAACTTAATTATATCTGCAAGCTCTCTCTTTCCAAGTGAAGTTTTATTCACAAGTTCTGGTGATTAGGACATGGGTATACTCTTTTCTAGACCACCATTTAACCCCTAGTGGTCTAGAGGGGAAGTTTATTGTAGTGACAATAATGATAATATTCAGATGTCTCTCTGTGGTGCTGTACTGTCCTCAAGTTGCTTTGGCCTGTATCTTATTTTATAATTCATTATGGTCCTTTCGTTTTACAACAAGACAACTGACGCTGGAGGAATTACTTTCAAATAAGAAGACTGATCAGTGATAAGACAAAATTATGACAAAGTCAATATAAACACTTTTAAAATCTTTTACTCTTGTTTAATTAAAACAAAATTGACTTATTTACATAAGAAATATGGACGTTCTGGAGGGATAGGCAGGAAGAGCCATACATTCAGAGCCAGCCTAGACCCAGTCTCAAACAAGAAGTCAATAAGCAAACAAAAGAAAAATATGTATTTTTATATCTACATATCCATGATGATCTTTTAAAAGAGGTTTCCCTTAGCGTTGTGGGAACAGCTAATATTCACAAAAATCTTGAATTTTGGTTGGAAGCAATATTCATACCATTCATCCTGATTACTAAGAGCATATGAGTAATGCACTGTGACGATACGCCAAGTGTGATATTTTTACATAGATTACCCCATATAAGGGTAGCGTGTATACTTGTTAGAAATGAGTACAGCTGTCTGATAACCCTGAAGCTGAATTCAGCTCAGCATTTACTCATAGAGTAGCTTTGACAAGTCAGCTAAACCATGCAATCCCCATTTTTTGCTAATCTAGGAATTAGGAGTAATTCTAGCCCTAACCTCACGGGGTTGTCCTAAGAAATAATAAAAGTGGTTTATGACACCTTCAAAATCATAGGACTCTTGAGCCAGTTCCTTGGCTCACACCTGCAATCCCAGCCACTCAGGAAGGTGAGGCAGGAGCATTCAAGGTTAGAGGCAGCCTGTGCAATTTAGCAAAATCTTGTCTCAAAGTTAAAAATTAAAAAAAAAAAAAAAAGGATTTGGCATGCAGCTTAGTAGCAGAACACTTGCCTAGCATGAAGGAAGCCTAGGTTTCAATTATATATATATATATATATATATATATATATATATATATATATATACAGAAAATATAGAAAGCCATTTGGAAATGTTCTTTGGGAAAAAAGAATGGCTAACAATACTATCCTGCAGGCACAACAGGTTCATTTTCCTAGAATAAATACTTCTTTCACCAAAAGTAGTCAAACATACACAAAAATACTTCCCTAAAATGCCCATGACTTAACTCCTAACACCATACCCCAAGCATTGTGGCTAGACAAATCTTTCCTAACCCTTCTCTACCATGAACAAAAGCTCCCAGGACCAATTCTCGAACATTCTGCTGAGTGTGCAATTTGTCATGAAGTTATTGTTTCTCTTGGACAGAGCCTTAAGAATTAAAAATCATGAATACTAAGATTCTGTAATGTGTAAATAGAAAGCGCATTTTAATTGGTTCCCTTTCATTGACTACTGTGCTTCACAAGCACACATTTGAAATTTTTCAGTAGATTTACATGTTTTTCTATCAGCCTGTTTTGAAAACTGGAAGAAAGGGAAAAAGTAACTCATGATAATGACCAAGTGAATAGCTGTGAGGAAATCTCCCAGAGGGCCCAGTAAAGATCAGTGTGAAAGCTTTATTTTACAGAACATCTTTATTCGTTGCTGTGAAAGGGGAACAAACAGCTCACTAATTACCCTCATCAGGGACGTGATGCACACACTATTGAGGAAGCTGATAATATTAAAAATAAAGGTTATAAATGCTTAAAGCCCAGATGAAAAATAAACTCAAATGGATCTAAAATATGTGAGCTAGTAAATCTGGAGAAAAAACATTCAACTTCAGTGTGTGTGAGAAAAGTACAATCTGGAAACTAAAAGAAAAAAGAAAAAGAAAAAGAAACGCCAATGTTAACATTAAGCGATTGTGTGAATTTTAAAAAGGAAAATGGTTTTAAATCAGAACTGAAAGTAATGGAATAAAATTGTGGGAAGGAAATTTGGTCAGACTATCAGAAAAATATTTCCTAGCAGCAAAATCTATTAAAGCAGGGAATAATTTTCTCAAGGAATTGAAGTTCCTTCATTTGATTATTTTAAAATTAGACTAGACAAACCTCTGGGAAGTGGCTCTTTAGAGTTTAATCCATTGTGAATTGGCATGTAAAACCATGAAAGATGATCTAATAAGTTGATCTGCTACATATTCCTAAACTTGTATTAAACATGACTAACCACTTGTTTTGTCCATATCCCCATTTGCTTCCTAGAAACAGAAATGGGGACACATAAATCTGTAATGTATTCAATATGTTAAACACTATTCATATTGAATGCATTAAGTACATGCTCCAGGAAAAAGACTTCATTGACCAGCACTGAGAGCATGGACATCTTCATTCCTAAACCCCTCAAAAGCTCATGTGCAACTGGGCTCCGAAGCACACGCCTGTAATCCCAGCAACTCAGGAGGCGGAGGCAGGAGGATCTCAAATTTGAGGCCTGAAGCAGCCTGCACGATTTAGCGAGACCCATCTCAAAATAAAAATAACATTTACGAAAAGGAGCTGGAGATGCAGTTCAGTACTGAACCACTTGCCTAGTCTGTGTGAAGCCCTGGGGTTCTACTCCTCAGTACTGCCAAGAAACAAACAACAACAACAAAAAGTTACTGTGCTGGTTGCCAGTGTGGCAATGTGGAGGTGGTAAACTAGGACCTTTAAGAAATTGAGCCTAGTCAAAGGTGGTTAGATCATAGGGGTGCAGCCAGCCTTCATAAATAGATTAATATTGTCTTGAAAGAGTTAGATCTCCTGGGACTGCATTATCTCTGTGAGGATGGCTTGTTATAAAAGAGAAAGCCTGGCCCCTCCCTAGTCTCTTGCTTCCTTTTTCCCACAGTGCCCCTCTGCACATACTTTCCGCTTCTCCACCACATTGTGAGGAAGCCCAGCATCATACTGCTTGGTCTTTCTAGCCACTAGCATCTTTTCTTCCTACATCACCCAGTGTCAGGTATCCTGTTATAGCAATACAAAATAGATGAAGACACTCACTTTCTTATGGAGAAAACAACTCAACAATAAAAGCTGCAGTAAAGGAAGGCTATGATTCCTTCCAATGCACATAACCACTGTTGTTATTGTTGTTAGGTGCCCTCAAGTCAGTATCTGACTCATAGTGACCCTGCGTACAACAGGGGAACCACTATTGTCAGTACTTCTCTGCCGTTCATAGGGTTTTCAATGGCGGATTGATTTTTGGGAGTGGGTTGCCAGGTCCATCTCCCAAACACAACCACTATTGTTGCGATTTGAATCAAGCCCAAACACCTTCAGACAGTTAACAAAGTGCTGCATTAGCTAAAGCTCACATCCATCATCAGCTTCCCCTCTCCTCTTTCTCCAAAATTTTCTATAGTCCCTGTCACTGTTATCTTCATATAGCTTATTGAGTCATGTCCTCAGATCACTTATACTGTTAACTCTGCTTGAAGTATGTGTCATTCTTTTATGCACTTCGTACAAGAGGAACTTCTACTGTTTACATAATCACCACTTCCTAGGAAGAGTTTAAATGAGGTAACCAGCTCCTAGACTCCCACATCACTCTCCTTAGACCAAAAATTACTATTTGCATTATATTGTGGTTATTCATCAACTCATTTATCACTCTGTTCTTTTGTTTATTGTTTTATCACCATCTAGTTCCGTATCTGATGCATAAGAGTTCTAAAGACATGTCATGAATGTATGTAGATAAATCTTCTATTGCCAGAAAAATATAACAAACCACCCTAAAGTGAGAGGCTGAAAACAGTCATTTATATATTATCTTGGGCATCTGGAATTTGGATGGGTAAGCAGCTGGTCTTGCCAAGCTTGGAACCCGACTGTAGATGCTTTATTCCATGTGTCTCTAATCTTTTTTAGATCAGTGGATTCAACAAGCCATGTTCTTCTAATTACAATGGCAGAAATGCAAAGGGGTAAAGCATAAGTGGGAAATACTGCTAAATGTCTAAATTTGGAACATCCATAGCTATTTTTATCCATTTTCCAGTGACTAAAGCAATTTAAATGGCAAAATCCATCATGAATAGCACAGAAAAATATACTTCTCTACTGCTAAAAGGTGGTATAGAGTTACATGGAAAAGATAATACCGAGAGGTATGGAGGATTGGAAATGACAGTCCAACCTCCCATCATACAAATAAATAACCATGGTACAACTAAAGCACTATAGGACCCAGAGGAAAGAGCAATGATTCGCATTAAATTGTGCTGTATCTCAAATGGGATAAGGGAGATGCTTTGTTAAACTGTAGATTCCCGGTAGGAATCCTAAAGTCAGTCTAATTATAACCTTGTTTGCATAGCAGCTTCTTCTTCCTGACTTTATTAAATAAGAAAATAGAAAATAAATAGAAAATAAATATTATGTAGTTCAGAAGTAGAGTGTTTACCAGTCATGTCTGAGGCCCTGAATTCAATCCCCAGCACCACACACACACACACACACACACACACACACACACACAAACACACACACACACACACACACAGAGTGATCTCAAGAAACTAAATATTAAAACAAGAAAAAGTATTTCATATAGTTTATCAATTTGCATCCCATTAATACCTGTATGTATTAGTTAATAGTGAAGACTACTCTGTAGAGCAAAATAGTTTTAAGAGGTTTAAAGATGATATAATCAAAAGCTGGATGCAGTGGCACATGCCTGTAATCCCGGCAGTTTGGGGGACAGAGGCAGGAGGATCGCAAGTTTGAGACCAGAAGCAGCCTGTGTAGCTTAGTGAGACCTTATCCCAAAAAAGTAAAAAAAAAAAAAAAAATGGCCAGAGGTGTAGCTCAGTGGTCCAGCACTTGCAAAACATGCAAGCATAAGACCTTTGGTTCAACTCTCAGTACTGCAAAATAAAAAAATAAAAAAGCTGTTCATAATCATTGGTCCATTTTGGCTCTTTTGTGACACACAACTTACATGTGGTATGAACTATACCTCCCCTAAAGCCCGGGGACATCTCAGAATTTGTACTTGTTTCATCCAAAAGAACAGAAAAAGAGAGCAACTTAGTTAATTGGATTGCATGTTTTAGGAAACTGAGCTGCCAATCACCAAATTGAGCATTGGTAATGCAGCTAGGCAATAGGATTGCATCTTTATTGTGGTTGTCATTAAAATGATTCTGGGCTTTCGATTAAAAAGTGCCATCAATGTAGTTTACCCTAGAAAAAATTGGCAACTACATTAAAGGCTGCTCTTTAGAAGAGACGACACAAGAATATGGCTTAGGGCTAGTGAGTTAGTGAGTAGATCAGTGGTAGAGCATTGCCTAGCATGCCAAAGGTCTGGATTCAATCACCAGCAATACAAAAAAAAATTTTTTGAAAGAATAAGAAGGAGGAGGAGGAGAGGAAAAAAGAGAGAGTTTAACAGAAAGACTCCTAGTATTATGGGCACTTAGAAACTACTTTCATTAATATAAGCCCTGATACCTCACTTGGGCCCAAAAGATAACTAAAAGTGAAGGGAGACCCTGGTCACTGGTCTAACTCCATTTTTCCCCTCTTGGCTCTGTTTTGCCTCTTAATTCTTCCTCTCAAGTGACCTTCTCCTGCAGTCACTTGGATCCCAGGAAGAACAGGATCCATACATAAACATCTTCATGACTAGGGACTGACACTACCCCCAAGCAAAGGTGGGCCTCAAAGGACAGACCACCCCAAAATGAGGATAATTATCTGTGATGGTGAGACCACAGCCTGGAGCAGGAGTAATCGACCTGTGGGAACCAGATTGCTCCCCTCCAGTGATGACAGTGGTATCAACTTTTTAGGACCACCTTGCAGATCCAGAACTGAGATAAGGATGGATCAGTGTACACTCTGACCAGGACTGTTTAATCACTCAGACTTCTTGCCCCCTGCCCTAATTCTTCCTCGACTTAAATCTAAAGTATCCCAAAGACAGACTTGGGGTTACTAGACCTGTTTACCAATCTTTTTCCCAATGTGCCCATTGATTAAATCTCCTGTCTCTGCTTCTCACCATTTCTCTTCCCTTTAATTTGTGTATTTGGGACAGGTAGCTAAGCCTAGTAGGTTGGAACTCTCAGAGCCAAGGCTTTGCCCTAAAATTCTGGTAACACCAGTCCTCACTGGTTCCATTCTAGAATAAACCTCCCTCTTGAATTAGTTGCCAGACTAGCATAGAGGTTAATTTCATGACATTTGGAGACACACTTGACATTATTTTCCACTATGTGAGTTGCTCAAGTTATTCAACTTTTCTCTGAGTATCAGAGCCCAGTTTATCTGTTATCTGTGATGAATCAATGATAAAAATAAGAGAGGAAGACTCACATTCTTTTTACAATTATTCTCTTAGCATGTATCAGAGCCCCTGGCTACTACTATACCTTCAGAGAATATGTACTGAATATATAAATAACTGGCTATTGAATCAATATTTTTTCATGTTCATGGAGAATTTATGGTTGAAAATTTTCCTCAGATTTATTTTGAAGCTACATAAAGGTTCCAACTAAGTTGACCATACAATTTATCTTCTAAATAACATTATTGTTGAGAGCAAGAGTGGATACTATTAATGATGAGAGAGTGGTCATAAGGAGATCATTCTAGGTATTCAAGGCATTTCAAGAGCACCCATTCTTGGGGATGAGTAATTCCTGTAACCACAATTATATCAAGCCTTAGTGTCAATAACATTTGAGTGTCAACTCAAATCCAATCAGTCTCAAGTTGTGCTAGTGCTGTCCCCTGAAATGTTTTCTAACAACTTACATCTATATTATTCACATGTTAATTTTATTCTTCCCAAAGTATAAGTCCCAGAAGCTTACATAGAAATCTACAAAAGTGTTTTAATTTTCTGCACAACATGATCATTATGGGGAGAATTGTGTCTTCCTGAAATTCATAAGACAAATCCTAACCCCCAGTACCTCAGAATGTGAATGCATTTATGAAAGAAGGTCTTTACAGAAGTGACTGGGTATAAACAAGATCACACGGTTGTGCCCTAATCCACTACGATTGGTCACCTTCTGAGAAGAAAAGGTCAGGTAAAAGGGACAAGATGGCCTTGTATATGCCAAGGAGAGAGGCCTCAGAAGAAATTAGCTTTGATTAGATCTTGATCTTGCACTTCCTGTGTCTAAAACTGTGAGTCTGGTAACCAACCCAGTGGCATTCATTATTCTATTTCATGATACATTGTTTATATTGTTTAGAAACAAGCTCAGTCTCATACTCCATACATGTCATGTTTGTCTGCCTATACTTTCTGATTTTGTCACACACTTCTGGAATACTTAGTACATTATTTCCATCCATTTTCTTAAAATATTTTGATATGCTATATTGTATAATGAGGAAAAATTCTTTATTACATAGTATTTACATTTCATTACCTCAAGAAGATGGAGGAATATTATGTATAGTAGCCACTAGTGATTAATAAAAGGAATAGAATCAAAATTTGAGGGCTGGTAGTTTTAGAAATGCTTGCTGAATGGTTTTTCAGTTTATTATTGGATATCAGTATAAAATTTCCTCTGAAAACTCAAAGTAATTGGCACCATAAGCAAAAGAATATAAAATTCCTCATATCAATAGAGAATAATTGAAAAAAATATTTAGCCCATAATTTTCTATCCAGTTATAAGCAGAATCAAATGGCCAGTGATAAAGTTGTAAAACATTAGCTGGTCTTGTGTTTAGCTGTGAGCCTACTTGTGCAGTTTGCCTATCATCTGATGGAATTATTATAGTTTTATATTGCATTCATTCTCCAAAAATGTATTCTTAAATCATCTTAAATTGCTGTTAGGAGATGTTGAATTGGACTCAACACATAGTGACCCTATGTACTACAGAACAGAATCCTACCTAACACTGTGCCATGCACTATTGTTGTACCCACTATGTTTCTTCTCATTTTGAGTCATGCCACTCCAGCAAAAGGATGGCCCAATGCCTTTATTCCATACTCTTCATTAGGGCTGACTCTATTTTGAGGAGGCTACTCTTCTCCAATAATTTTCTACATGTCTTTCAGCCTGAAGGGCTCATTTACCACCACTATATTTGACAGTGCTTCTCTGCTATTCATAGGGTTTTTAATGGCTGTTTCAGGAGTAGGCTGCTAGGTCCTTCCCCCTAGTCCTTCTCAGTCTAGAAGCTCAGTTGAAACCTATCCACATGGGTAGCCCTACTGGTATCTGAAATATTAATGACAGCTTTCAGCATCACAACAACATGCACTCCCCCACAGCATGACAAACTGACAGACCTATGGGAGTTTCTGCCATTACAGAATTACAATCTTCCTCCAACAAAAGAATAGGCTGCTCATGCTCCTTAATATGATTTTTTGCCCACATATCATGCTCATAGACTCCTTCAGTCTTTGTTGGGTGTCTGGCTTTTGTTTCCTTCTTCTTTCTTTGGCACTATGCTGTTCTGACCCCCATACACCAGCATGCTTCAACTCATGGCTTACAGCCACCATCATCTCCAAAGATTTGTTTTATAGAATGCTAATTTCTTATGAGGACAAGTGGTACTGTTTGAAGTAGGGAGAGAGCCCATGTTCAAGCAAATCTAGGAACTGCTGATAGAAACACACTGAAAGAATGCCCTTTAACTCAGAGCCTTTAAAATATGGATTGTACATCTTATGGAAAAGAATAAAGACAGTAGCATTTCTCAAAATTTTACAGAGAGCCTTGCAAACCTTTGTTGGTTACCATGTTATGAAACTTCCAATCCTGGCCAATTTATGTCTTTCCAGCAAAGTGACTTTGATGATAAAGTGAAAATTCATGGTTTCTGTGCTGAGCTACAACAAATGACTCTGTAAATAATATTAATCTTCCCTACCTACATACAAATGACCCTTTAAATCACATGAAGTTCTTTTCCATCTAAACAGCTCACTGAGTGTGATAATTGATTCAGTGACTCATGGAAAATTAAGTCAACATCACATTTTAAGGATCTACTACGTGAAAAACATTCTTATATGTGCCAGGAGTACAAGAATAAATCAGACTCAATCTTTAGGCTTGACAAGTTCACAAATTGCTTGGAGTGACAGTTTGATAAAAGAGATGAAGTATAATACATTATGGTTATTTCTATGACCAGTGTAGGAACACAAATACATTACTATGGGAACCCAGTGAAGATCTCAGAGATGCTCACGGCAAGAAGAGGTGATGATAGATAGTAGACTTCATTTGGGGCTCCAACTCCACCCACAACCCACTTTGAAAAGTTGTGCCCAGACCTGAGGGCTTTATTCTTACAGCTATGTGCAGTGTGAGATCAACTCTTGCAAAGGTTAATGGAACTGGAGTGGGCATCTCATCTATCAGGCTAAATCATATTTCAACAGTCTGTAGTGCTTTATTTGTGAGCAGTAGATACAGAATCTCAAGAGATTTAAGGAGTAATAATATCCTTTTAGTTTACCCCTGCTAAGTCCTCTGCTAATGGCTCAAAAATCTGACTCACTTAGAGCATATAAAATGATTTTGAACCTAAAAGAACCAAGAGACTATGCATTTTCAGAATTAGGAAAGAATAGGATGCCTTGGGTTGTGATGACTTTAAATTCCAAGTGCCATCTCTCATCAGCCCTGACTATATTTCCTCCACTTAGACTCCATCAAAGGCCCAGAATGGACTTTCCTTTCCTTGAGTGTTTCTGCTCTTTCTAATTTTACAATCATTAAGAAAGGTTATGTTCAGTGAAATGGTAAAAAAAAAAAAAAAAAAAAAAGAATAGTCAAAGTGAGCTTATGTTACAATGGGAAAGTCTTTACATAGCTAAGTACTTTTGATTCCTTTGGAACCTTTAGAGGTTTGTTACCCCAGTGGTATTACTGTTGCTTTATTAAAAATACCATAGAAATGACGCAATTAGGTACAATAAGATTGTAGTAGTGAGATTTGGTGCTCAGGAAATTAACCAAGTAATACTTAAAGGATAGCTTTTGTATGTGGGATAGGGAGAGGAAGCAATAGGAATGGTTTTGTATAAGGAAAAGATTAAGAAGACACATTTTTTTAGATACAGGATGTGAATGATGACCCTCTAATCCTTCCTTGATTCTCCAACATATCTCCTCTGAAAGGACCAGCTATATAACCAATGTGGTATTGACAGAAAGTACTCAGGATGCCTATCCTCTATTTCCCCATCCTCAGTTGAGAGAGCTCATATCACTTTTTTCCATACTAGTGAATGGGATGAGATGCCTATTCCACTATAACACTTCTTAAGCCTGGTTTTTGCACTATATCTTAATGAACCCAACCATGGGTAATCACTCAGGATTGTGGACTTCTCTTGGTTTCTTAAGTTCACTCACCTATCTAGCTTTTATTTGCAGGATATGGATAAAAAACATGCATCAAGTTACTATCTTCTCTACCTGGCTAGGAATCTAAGCATAGTTCCATTTATGTGACCTTTCATAGGGCAGAACATTGAGATGTAGTCTCAAGCTTTTGAAATAGCCTTCATCCTAAATGCCTACATTGCTCTTGTTTCAACCATTTGCATTACTTGTGACATCTAAAAACTTAACTGGTAATTAACCTATTAGGTTCTTTTCATTTAAAATATTTTAATCTTAATTTTGTGACTGATCCATTTATTAATAGAAAGTTGCTTAATTTTTCTGGATCTCATTTTCCAAAATTATAAAATGTGTGTGTTACTAAGCTCATCCAAAATTGCTATGACAGTTGGACTATCTAGTCTGATCAATACTCATTTTAATAAAGAATTATTTTTCCTCCATTTCCTACCTCTTTGAGTAATTGTCTCAACCTAGTAAGCATATCTAACATAATGTAGAAAACTCATATTAGTTGGATACCAGCTGAGTGCAAGAAACTGTTCTAAGCATTAAATGTATGCTAACTAATTTATCATTGTAAGAATTCAATCACCACTCTCTATAGTTTACACATGAAGAATTTAAGAGATAGGAAAATGAAATGCCTTTTAAAAAGATCACATAGGTAGGAAATGGCTAAACCAGAAATCAAATATATAATGTCAGACATTTGATGTATGTTTCTAACCATTATAGTATACTGCCTCTCACATCAATTGTATTTTCTCTACTTACTCTATTTACTCTAGCTTGCTCCAAAGACATCATTTTGCTAAATTAAAGGATCTTGAGATAAGAGAGCATGGTTCTAGAAGGCTTGTTGTTGTTGTTAGGTGCTGTCGAGTCAGTATCCGACTCATAGCAACCCTCATAGGGTTTTCAATGGCTGACTGTTTCGGGATTGCCTTGGAAGTGGATTGCCAGGCCCTTCTCCCCAAAAAAATGTGTAGCCCAAGCTGGCCTCAAAGTCGCAATCCTCCTGCCTCAGCCTCCTGATTCACTGGCATGTGCCACCACTACCGGCTCTAGAAGGCTAAGAAATAGAAAATGACTATTTGTGCTTTGTGTGTGTGTGTGTGTACAGAGAAGGAGGAGGGCTTGTCTAGCCATCAGCAAAATATTGACAGGTATCTGAATGTGTTCTGGTTGATTTCATGGTAAGTTAATTATTTTGACTTCCTGACATATTTAAGAACATATCTTAGTGCAATTTCTTACCTATATAAAAATTCTGCTGTTGTAATTTGTACCATAAAGTTCTAATCCCAAGATTTTTATCCTATCATAAATAAATAGAAATGGAATTATAATCTCTTGCCCTGACCTTGCATGCAAAAACTATTCTTGAAAAAGAATGTTTAGACACCTGAAATTTATAAATGATAAGCATTATAGGCTAGAACCAGGTCTGTGGCATCATCCCCTGGTGGTAAAACTATATTTGGTCTGTTTTTACATTTCTCTCTTTGCTCAAATAAGAATCAGCTGTTGGAGTTTTTAAAACTCTCTAGTTCTGAAAGGTTATGTTTCTTAATTTGTTTTTAACAGTATTATACATATATATGCAGGAAGCAAACATTATTGGATTATGATGGTTTAAATATTCATGTGAAATTGTCAGCAATGGAATTCAGATGTAGAAGGGACTTTACAAATGAACTTCGGGAAATAAGAAGTTGCTACTTGATGGCTATAAAGTTTCAGTTATGCAGTATGAAAAATTTCTAGAGGACAGCTATACAACCTTGTGGATTACTATTATTTTTTGGTACTGGTAGGGCTTGAACCTAGGGTTTCAAGCACACTTTCCAGGTGCCCTGCAACTCAGGTGCACTCCAACACCATTTTTTAAATTTTTTATTTTGAAATAAGTTCTCACCAAATTACACAGTCTGCCTCTGGCTTCAAACCTGGGATCCTCTTGCCTCCGTCCTCCAGTTGCTGGAACTACAGGTTTGCACTACTGCATCTGACCAACATTGTGTTTATAGTTAACAGTACTATACCATACATACAATTGTTAAGAGGGTAACTCTCGTGCTATTATTATTATTTTTTTTTACCAAAATGCAAAAGAAGGAATTATTTTGTCCTAACATTTTATAAATTTGGGAACAAAATTTGAGAATGTTAAATGACTTTGCCAGTATTGAATATCTAATGAATCTCAAACCAAGGCACCATCACATAGCCCACAACTAACCTCACATCATTTGGAGCCTGAAACATAGCAGAAAGCATTGCATTATAAGTCTATTTATTTCCATATCCACTGAGTTTCTTTTAGCATCTCTATTAACCACAAACTAATTCAAGATTTCAAAATAAACGTGGAAACTGACTTCTGCCTACATACAAGCTGGCTGAAAGTCATGTGAGTAACAGATGTGCATAAAGTGATAAGAATGCAAGCTTGATGTACTTGACACATGATATCTTTACTGCACCATGCAGCTGGATAAAAACTGAATCAACGGGAAAAAAAACAATTGACTCAAATTTCCAGATGTTTGATACAGATGTCCAAATGATTAAATGAAAATGTAGCTCTCATTCTAGTGTTTACATAGCCAAAATCATTGGAAAACAATACTGCAAGTTGTAATTAATTTTGACATTTAAAGAAAACATTATTAAGCAAATCACAACACGTTGACATTTTGTCAATGTCTTGTGTAAAATGATTTACATACTCTTATATATGAATTTTACTTCACTGAAAAAAATATCATTTAGAAGAACTGAACATATCAGGGTCCCAATTCTGAAATATATATTTTTTCATTTGGGGGGAGAAAAAGTCATCAAGAGCAACCATTTCATATAATTGTGATTACTAATCATCAAGAGAAAACTAGTCATTACCCAAGAGACATGACCTTTGAAAACAAAATTATTTACGGGTAAAGTCATTATAAGAAGATTTAAATTTTCACTTTGTACCAAATATTTACACGTAGGATATTTCAAAAAATGTTTTGATGAAGGAGTTTCTCTAATAAATGAATAGGCATTTCCTTCCATCCTGGTAAAAATAACTATGTATGAAATGAGAATGTCTTTGACAAAATCTTACTGCCAGCTTTTTTTTTTTTTTTTTCAGTACTGGGAGTTGAACCCAGGGCCTCACGCGTGCATGCTTTGCACGTGTTGTACAACTGAGCTGCACCCTCAGCTCATTTATTTTTATTTAGTTAGTTAGCTAGTTTTTGAGACAGGGTCTCACTAAATTACGCAGACTACCTCTGGTCTCGAACTTGCCATCCTCCTGCCTTTGCCTCCCAAGTCACTGGGATTACAGGCGTGAGTCACTGCACCCGGCTTACTGCCAGCTTTGAGTAATCAAAAACATTTATCTTTTAACTGAACAAAGTTGATTATATGATTATTTTCCTTCAGTAGAGGGTCTGATCACTTTACTGGAATGGTTTGAATTTTTGATGGTAAATTTCAAGGTAAACCTCATATAGTTTGGCTTTCGGGGACACTGAATTAATACAAAATCCAGTAAAATCTGCTTGAAAACTTGGTTGGTAAAATCACAACATTCTTCAAGCTACATCCTTTAATTGTCCACGTGTTCTTACAGCCAATAAAAAAAACTAGACATTTTACAGTAGAAATATGGCATCTAGGATGCTAAAAATTGGTTGCTTCACTGAATCAAGAAGCACTTATGTTAGCTTATTTATATGATATTTTGCTCTCTTGCTTCCCTTTGTTTTCTAAAAGAAAATAAATGCAATACATTTAAAAGTCTGGCATATAAGTAACATTCTAGTTTTTCATTATTCTTAATGATAAGATAAGAAAAATTAAGTCTTCATTGTGTCTCAGGAAATAATGTAGTAGTTTGAATAGTCATTAATAAAAATTTTACAAGTTTATATGATCGAAAGAGAGCAAGTGAAAATCGACAACATACCAGCAAGTATATCTTTCCTAAGTGCATTTATAAATATGAAAAAAGTATTCAGTTTTTATAATAAGCAATAACAACAATAAAAATGAAAATAGAGGCAGGAAAATGCAGTCATTTATAGGAAAGTTTCTTTAATGAGTGAAGTAAATATCCAAGTAGATGAGACAGTGCATTTTCAACTATCTTTAGTAATTAAATCCTTCTTGGATTGGAAGAAAAAGTAGTAGAACAGTCTTACAATAGCTACATGTTTAGTAGTCCATTTATTTTATTGCTTTTTTCTATTCTAGTCTTTTTTTCAGAGTTAGTATATTTTAGCATCAATTTTTGTTTTAATAAAGTGTATTAAAAAGAATATAATTCACTCATGATTCTACGTATAGCCATAGAATCATATCTGAGCACAAATACAGCTATAACATTAGGCTTGGTTTTGGAATTAATTGTATCTGATTCAGAACTTGTATTTAGTTCATTCAAGCCAATAAAATGTTGTGCTTTGGCAGATTACTTATTTCTTCAGCAAAACCCCAAATGATTAAAATCCCTTGGTTGCATCAACATGATTCTTCTATGAATACAGATTGGGGTTCTTGCATCACATAGATTGAAAAAGAAATGATTATATCAACTCTGTTTTCATCCAATTTTTTTATCCACATGTTCTTGAGTGATTTAAAATTAAATAATTGTCTTAATATTACAGATATGCTGGGAACAACATTGTGCTACAGACATTTTTCCAGTTTTCCCATTTTAGCTTTGAGATTAACTGCCATCTGAGTAATGATACTCACACCTGGGTAATGACAATAAGACTAAGCCTAAATTCTAGCTCTATTTCTAGAACTTTCAAACATGTTTCAATATCACTTTTTCTGTGTGACCATTTATCTATCTATGACTTTAGCAAGCTTTCCCTAAAGAAAGAGTAGGCTATCAGATAAGAAGGGAAAATTTGAAATAAAAGTGTGACCAATTTGAACCTCACTGGCTTAAATGACTTCTTCCACATTCCACAAGAAAAGGGTGGGAAAAAATCATATAATCACATTTTCTGTTTTTTTGAACCTCTTTTAAAAAAGACACAACCAGACATATCACTTCAGGACAGCATCCAGAATGCATTGCTTGCATTATTTTATCAAATTGCTTTACAAAGTCCAGTAGAAGAATTTAATTGAAAAGGCTCAGTGACAAGTAATTGTTATCATGAAGAGGATTTGGAAAATGTGTCCAGGGATTGACACCAATAAAAGAGAACACTTTCTAATGCACTGGAAATGAATTATGCTAAATCTCCAGTTAATATTTTATTGTATCAGAAAGACAGGCTACAGCCAGAGTGGTCCAAGAACTTCACATAGAGAATTGGATCCCATCAATAAATAATTATGTATTAAGTACACACAATAAACACGCAAACACTTATTTAATTTCATAGAACCTAGACAAAATAAGTTAAATCTATGTAGACCCTATTTTCCAAGAGTTCACAAAGGAAACACAAACTCAAAGAATAATTAATTTTGATTTATGGAAATTGAAACATTTCGTAGATCCTGGAGCACGAGTATAGTCATGAGAGCAAGAAAACAAAGACAAAATCAGGAAAAGCACAACTACAAAGTATTGATGAAACTGTGAATGATCCAGAGACTGAGTGAAAGACATGTTAAGGGAATGGGCAGATCTGTAGCTATAAAACTGGGCTTAAATTTTGGAACTGATTATACACAGTGCTGAACTTGGACTTAATTTGGGAGGAAGAGCAAGAAAAAAGGTATCATAGACTTTTTAATCTGATAAGGGTAAGATATAATAATGAGATACTAAGTCTAGACAATAGTCTGTGGAGTTTAGATATGTATGCAGGAGGTATGGGGTAAAGAAGACTAAAGATGCTGAAGCCATGGAGACAACATTTCTATAGTTGTTGTTAGGGGTCTTTGTGTCAGGTGTGATGCATAGTAACCTTATGTACAACAAAATGGAACTCTTCCCTGACACTGTGCAATGCCAGGCACTATATCAGTGCTTCTTTGCCATTCATACAGTTTTTGATGGCTGACTGTTTCAAAAGCGGGCTATATGTCTGCCACCATACCACCATGGTGTCGGATCCCCTCAGGTATCTGAAGCTAAGCAAGGTCAGGCCTGGTTAGTATTTGGATAGGAGACCACCTGGGAATACCAAGTGCTATAGGCTTTGGAGAAGCACTTTCAAAAAACAATCAGCCATTGAAAAACCTACAAACAGCAGAGAATCGCTGACAATACTGTTTCTCCTGTTGTACATAGCGTTGCTATGAGTCATACATCAACTGGAAGGCATCTAACAACAGCAACAACAACTGTATACCAGATACTGTTTCATCAGGAAAACTGGGAAGAGGACACATTCTGGTGAGGCTGTGAAACAATGTTACCTAATTGTGACAAAGTCCAGTAAGAACTCCAGTCTGTAATAAAACATGCAAGTAGGCAAGACAGAGAAGCATCCAGGGCTGAGGGTGAAGGGTTATTATTTTCTAGAAGAAGGTTGTCATCCTTGAGTTGAGCCTTAAATGAAATTTAAGAGAGATCCAAAAAGAAGAAAGTAGATTGAAGGATCTTTGCCAAGTCAGAGAGATTTGAAAGGCTATGATGTATTCAGAAGAGCAAAAGTAGTTCTCTGTAAGTGGAATTAAGAGAAATTGAGGAGTAAATGCAGAGAGAGATTGCTTATGGACTTTAATGGCCTGGATTCAGATCCCTACACTAATAACTGGTTTTATCACTTACTGAAAATTATTTACTCTCCCTGTATCTAATGCATTTGTGTGTGTGTGTGTGTGTGTGTGTGTGTAGGGGGCTATTAGGTGGAGGATAAAACACTATATCAGCCTTATAGTGTTTCTAAGACCAAAAGAAGCTTCAATACTCATATACCACTTAGAAGATGAATGGGCACTTCTTAAATGATCATTAAATACTGCCAACTATTGTCGGGTCCCCCATGTCTCTCAGCTTCTTGTACTCTGGGGGCTTGCATGCTGCTGTGATGCTGAAAGCTATGCCACCAATATTTCAGAAATGAGCAGGGTCATCCATGGTAGACAGGTTTCAGCTGAGTTTCTAGGCTAAGACACATGAGGGAAAAGGACCCAGCAGCCCACTCCTGGAATAATTAGCCTTTGAAAACCTTATGACCAGCAGAAAAACAGTCAGATGTGCTGCTGGAAAATGAGCCCCCCAGGCTGGAAGACACTCAAGAAACGACTGGGGAAGGGTTGCCTCCTCAAAGTAGAGTCAATTTTAATGACAGCAATGGAGTAGAGCCCCTTGGACTTCCTTTTGCTGATGTGGCATGACTCAAAATGAAAAGAATCATAGTGGTTACATTATTGAACTCAAGCACGAAAAGATCATGTGCATGGCACAATGTTCGGTAGTGTTTCATTCTGTTGTACATCAGATCTCCATGAGTCAGATGCAACTCAACAGCACACAACAACAACAACATTATTGTTACACATTTGTTCATAGCCTTGATCTATTTTTAATGAAGTTACTTTTTTTCCATTTGAGTGAAAGAGTACTTTAGGTACCACCAATAAAATGTGTCCCTATATCTATGATAGGCGTATTTTTCCTTTTCACTTTGCCTTTTAAATAATGTTGGGATACCTGAAACTATTTTAGGTAATCACATTTACTAATGAAAAATATTTTACCCTCTAATCTCCAGTTCATTAATCATCCCTTTGATTCCCCTAAACTGCTTCCAAATAATATTCAGCTTTTCCAAATTACTGGATTTACACAGTAAACATACCATTGAAAGGTATGTATGTAAAATTTTTAA
>VMDO01015866.1:0-49685 GCA_007922755.1 Pedetes capensis
GAAGAAATTAATAACCAGTGCAGGGGAAAAAAAACTTGTTTGGGTTTCCCTCAATCATTAAAGCCCATCCACCTTCTTTTGTTCCATCGTCAAGGATCAATATATCACATTTTCCATTTCTAATGTGCTTCAAAACAAATGACGATTACAGATACTGATAAATTAAATCAACAAGGATGGTAGGAACCTAAAACTGAATACAAATAGAAATAGATTAACTATTTCAAACTGATTTTAAAAATTATACACAAAAGATACGAATATAATACCCTGACTATACAACTTCAGCTGCATATAGTCAAACAACAAACTCCAAAATAATCTTCAGTCTATTTTATAGGTTTGTTGTTACTAATAGTATTCATATAGGAATTCTGAAACTATTTTGTACTTATCGTAAGACAGAGGAAATGAATAAATGTATCAATGTTGGGAATCTGAAAATGAATACAAACGTAAGATGGGGGAGAATGAGGCAGTATCTACAGGTACAATTTGAATTGAAAGTAACAGTATTAAGTTGTGATTTAAAATACACATATTCTTTCTAGTTGTCTGCTAAAAAGTCTAGAAGCAATGACATCTAGATCTTGGTTTCTACATGCTATATTCCCCAATAAAAGTAACCTGGGCTCTTTGGAGAAATGGTTGATCTAGGCCTAGAATAAGGAAAGTTCAAGGAGAAACTGTAACATCTTATGTCAGAAAGCAAATAATTTGTGAAAGATTTACAGGGTCATTTTAAAATCACAGGATCTGGCTTTAAGGAGTCCAATTTGGAACATTACATAAGTGTCAACATTGATGATGTTAATTATAAAACATTAAATTTACAAAGGAAGGATTTCAGAATCTATAGTAGTAGGTTAAAAGGGAGAGAAGTAAGCTCTTCTTTCTTTATTTTTTTTAAAAGCCTGCTACTGTAGAGAAATGCTAAAATTAGAAAAATCACCATTTTGCAACCCCTAATGAAGTAACTGAGGCAAGCAATGATCATCAAAGGGTAATAAAATCAGTGAGATTACTAGGGAACAGGATATTCATCCACATGTTAATTACAAAGCAGAAAATACATCTTTACTGCAATATCTAGGGTTCGTTACTTTAACAAGATGATCCAAATAGTGGGAAAATCTGACATGTGCTTGCTTCTTGATGTGATAGAGTAAGTACATATCACTTAGATATGGTATTAAATGTCTGGCAAAAAGCATTTAATACGAATTTAATCAATCAGAAAAATCCAGAAAGTGGGATATTTTATGAGACAATTGGCCTGGAGTCTTCAAAAAAGTCAATGTCACAAAAAACAAAAGGTGGGAAGGACAATCTAGATTAAGTTGTTCTTGCTGTTAGGTGCCATCGAGTCGGGTCCAACTCATAGTGACCCTATGCACAACACAAGGAAACACTTTATAATACTGTGCCATGTCGGCACTATGTTAGTGCTTCTCTGCTATTCATAGGGTTTTCAATGGCTGATTATGTAAGGAATGGGTTACCAGGTCCTTCTCCCATTTTTGCAATGCTGCGGATCAAACCCGGGGCCTCAGAGAGCACAGAGCAGCACTCTACCAACTGAACTAAACCTCAGCCCCTTTAGATTAAGAGAAACTCAAAATATATTTAATGTTTCAACTGAGATTGGACCCAGAATTGGGGGAAGAGGCAATAAGACATTGAAACAACTGAGGAAATATGAATAAGGTCCAAGTATTAAGTATTACCAGATTAATGTTAATTTTCTTAGGTATGAGAGTAGGATGTTATTGTATCTCTCTCCTTAGGAGATGTAAGCTGAAGAGTTTAGGAATGAAATGTGACAATATCTGCAATTCACTTTTAATGGTTCAGAAAAAGTTTTAGGTCTATCAAGATAAAGCAAATGTGGCAAAATGTAAATACATGGTGAATTTAGAACAGTATATTATGTACTTTCAACTATCATTTAAGTTTGCAATTTTCAAACTAAAATGTTACCTGTTTTTTATGTGTGTGGGCAGGTACTTGGGAGTTGAACCCAGAGCCTTGCACATACTTTGCAAGTCCTTTACCACTGGGCTGCACCCCCAGCCTATTTTTCACCTTGAGACAGAGTCTCACTAAATTATGCAGGCTGTCTCTTTCCTCAAATCTGCAATCCTCTTGTCTCCACCACCCAAGTTGCTGGGATTACATGTGGAAGTCATTCTGCCCAGCCTAGTTATGGAAAATATTTTAAAATTTCTGTATTCTATTATCTATTAAACTCTCTGATGGCAAGGGACACATATAAGCATAGTTTATGTCTCCTCAATCTTTTCAAATGATCTACTATCAGAACACTGAGATTAGGAACCTTGTATATGTTACAGGTGCCCGAAAATAAAAGAGAATTAATATCTACAGGCATCTACTGCATGTTAAGCACTGTACTATATGCTTTATAATCTCAAAATGGGAGAAGGATGTGGCAATTCACTCCTAAAATAATCCCAATTAGCCACTGAAAACCCTATGAGGGTCGCTATGAGTCAGACTCAACTTGACAGTACCTAACAACAACATTTTATTTTTATTTTTTTGTGTGTGGTACTGGGGGTTGAACCCAGGGCCTCACGCTTGCATGCTCTGTAAGTGCTGGACCACTGAGCTGCGCCCCCATTTTTTTTTTTTTTTTCACTTTTTGAGACAGGGTCTTGCTAAATTACGCAGACTGCCTCTGGTCTCGAACTTGCCGTCCTCCCGCCTCCACCTCCCAAGCTGCTGGGATTACAGGTATGCGCCACTGCGCCTGGCAACAACATTTTATCTTAACCACCCTGGTACCAGGCATGGTTGCACATGCTGGTAATCCCAGATACCTGGGAGGCTGAGGCAAGAAGATCCCAAGTTTGAGGCCAGCCTGGGCAACCTAGCAAAACCTTTTCTCAAAAAACACCCAAAGCCTTGGAGATATAGCTCAGTCATAGAGCATATGTACAAGGCCCTGGGTTCATTCTCTAGTCCACAAAGACACCCTCCCTGAAAAGGGGCGGCTTTACTTTGTAAATAAGGAAAGAAACTAAGACTCAGAAAAGTTAGGTAGCATGCCCAAAGGCTGGTAGTATAGCCTAATGAGTGCTATAATATTCATTATTGGCAATACTTCCTGAGGAAAATCCATCAGAGTTCTTCTTATACCCTTAGTTCCAACTCAGAGAACCCATCACATGCACTCCTGCCACCATCAACCTCCAAAAGCTCTCCTGCAACACTCCTGCATGGTAGCCTTACCTCTCAATTAGCTGTTTCCCCAAGACAATCTTGGTCCCTTCGACCTTGATAAGTTCTTCATTATCATTATGAATGACTGTCTTTTCCAATTCCTCTTCTTGCTCCTCTGTCATGGCAACAGGGTTGGAAGGTGGAGCATTTGTTTGATAATAAAGGGGGCAGAATTTGTTTGTCCTCATGTGCCCAATGGCACCACATGCTCCACATTTCAGCTGCAAAAGGAAAAATATCAATATGCCAGAGATAAGCAGGCTGAAAAATGTCAGAAGCAAGCAGGTAAGAAATATATAGAAGGCAGGGTGAAAACAAGAACAGCTTCAGAACTTTTCTTCTAATACAATTGCTATGCACTTGTAAACAGAAACCACTAGACAGAAATTCACGCATGGAAACGGTTGAAGAAAGATAAAATAACATCCACAAACTAAGCATTTCTTTAAAAGTCAAGCCAGGAATAAAAATGAAAGGATTTTCTTATCGAATGTAAGTTGGGAATTGTTTTATTAAATATACAGGAAAAAGGTTGTTGGAAGTCCAAGCACAATTGGCCAGCTGGGTAGACTTCCAGCCCCTAGTCAACATAAGGAAAAGGCTCAACAGTCCATTTCAGTTTCTCAACTAGGCGGCTCTGGTATCTCAGATCTCGGTTTCATCTATAAAATAGGACCAATACTATATTATACTTATCTAGTATATCATATGCAAGTTCAAACTGAAGCTGAAGAAAATTAGAACAAGTTTTTGAGCGCCAAGGTATGACCTTGAGCATATCCCACTTGAGTTCAGAGAACACCTCAAGAATAGTTTTAATGCACTAGACACAAGTGATAGGAGGGCAGACGAGTTGTAGCATGACATAAAAGATATCATTCAAGAAGAAAGCAAAAGGTTATTAAAAAGACAAGAAAAAAAGAAAAGACCAAATTACATGTCAAAAGAGACGCTGGACCTTGCCCTTGAACATAGAGCAGGTAAAGTAAAAGGAAGACATAATGAAGTTAAGGATCTAAACAAAAGATTTCAAAAGGCAGCTCTCGAAGACAAAAATAAATTATTATAATGACATGTGCAAAGAGCTGGAGTCAGAAAACCAAAAGGGAAGAACACGCTCTGTGCTTCTTAAGCTTAGGGAGGTGAAGAAAAAAATCAAGCCTCGAGTGGCAATAGTGAAAGATTCTACAGGGAAAATATTAAATGATGCAGGAAACATCAAAAGAAGATGGAAGGAATACACAGAGTCATTATATAAAAAAGAATTGGTAGATGACCAACCATTTCAAGAGGTTGCATATGAAGAGGAACCAATGGTATTGAAGGACGAAGTGGAAGCCGCCTTGAAAGAACTGGCGAAACACAAGGCTCCAGGAATTGATGGGATACCAATAGAGATGTTTCAACAGATGCAGCACTGGAGGTATTAACATGTTTATGCCAACAGATTTGGAAAACTGCTACCTGGCCAACTGACTGGAAGAGATTCATATTTGTGCTTATTCCCAAAAAAGGGGATCCAACTGAATGTGGAAACTATCGAACGGTATCATTAATATCACACACAAGCAAAATTTTACTGAAGATCATTCAAAAGCGATGGCAGCAGTATGTAGATAGGGAAATTACCAGAAAATCAAGTGGGATTCAGAAGAAGGCAGGAAACCAGGGGCATCATTGCTGATGTCAGGGGGACATTAGCCTAAAGCAGAGAATATCAGAAAGATGTCTATCTTATGTTTTATTGACTATGCCAAGGCATTTGACTGTGTGGATCATAATAAATTATGGGTAACACTTTGGAAAATGAGAATATCAGAGCACCTAATTGTACTCATGAGGAATCTGCATGAACCAGGAGGCAGTTGTTCAAGTAGAACAAGGAAACACAGCCCGGTTTAAAGTTGAGAAAGGTGTGTCAGGGCTGTATACTTTCACCCTATCTCTTCAATTTATACGCTGAGCAAATAATCCGAGAAGCTGGACTTTATGAGGAATAGCAGGGCATCAGGATTGGAGGAAGACTCATTAACAACCTGCGTTATGCAGATGACACAACTCTGCTCAAAGTGAAGAGGATTTAAAACATTTACAGAAGATCAAAGATCATAGCCTTCAATATGGGTTGCGACTAAACTTCAACGAAACAAAAATCCTTACAACTTCATGATAAATTGAGAAAAGACTGAGGATGTCCAGGATTTTGCTTTGCTTGGCTCTATAATCAACACCCGTGGAAGCAGCAGTCAAGAAATCAAAAGACGCATTGCTTTAGGAAAAGCTGTGACAAAAGATCTCTTTAGAGTATTGACAAGCAAAGATGTCACAAGCAAAGATGTCACATTGAAGACAATGGTGCATCTGACTCATGCCATGGTATTTTCAGTCACATCATATGGTTGTGAAAGCTGGACATTGAACAAGGGAGAGAGGAAAAGAATTGATGCTTTTGAATTATGGTGCTGGAGACATCTATTGAATATACCATGGACTGCCAAAAGAACCAACAGATCTGTCCTAAAAGAAGTGCAACCAGAGTGCTCCTTAGAAGCAAGAATGGCCAGACTGCGTCTTTCATGTTCCGGACATGTAGACAGGAGAGATCAATCCCTGGAGAAAGATATCATGTTTGAGAGAGTGGTAAGTCAACAACAAAAAAGGAAAACCTCCACCAGATGGATTGACACAGTGTCCGCAACAATGGGCTTAAACATAAGTAAGACCGTGTGCCTGGCACAGAATTGGGAAGTATTTCGATTTGCTGTATACACAGGGTTGCTATGAGTTGGACTCAACTAGACAGCACCTAACAACAACAACAAATATCGCATATAAGAAAGGAACATTAGTTTCCATGAGTGTTGGTGCATGCCTGTAATCCCATCAACTCAGAAGGCAGAGATAAAAGGATCAAAAGTTTGAGATCAGAAGTAGTCTGTGTAACTTAGATCTTATCTCAAGATAAAAAAATGAAAAAGGAGCTAGGGGTTTTGCCCCCCAATACTTCAAAAACAAAAGAACATTAAAATATTTAAAATATTTCAATACATGTTAATAATGCCTCTTTACATTTGTTAAATATTTTATTGTGGTACAGCACTTGCTGAGCATGCATAAGGTCCTGGGTTCCATCCCCAGCATGTAAGGTATACGAATACGAATATGAATATGTAAAAGATGCACCAAATCTATCTCACTCCTACAAAACATTTCAAATGAAGATAAATGACATCCAGTGAGAACAATGACACCAGACTGGATGTGGTGTTGATACCACTTATTCTAGTACTAGTAATGTCCAAGTAGACAAATCAATTCAAAATAGCTTTTCACAAAACTGCTCTCCTTTTCAGTAAGGAAGAATGACAAAAGCTTAGGGGAAAGTTATGCTTTCTTCCTTTGCTTTGTCAGTTTACGACCATGCCACAATTCCTTTTTTTTTTTTCTGAAGCAGGGTCTCATTATGCAGCCCAGATTGGCCTTGAACTTGTGATCCTTCTGCCTCAACCCCCCCAAGTACTGGGATTATAGGCATGAACAATCATGCTGGACTACAACATACATACTTTTAGGTCAGGACGCTCTTTCATTTTTTTGGGCTTCTTTTCTGGGGGACCCTTAAGCTTCTCCTTTTCCTGGTTCCGTTTAAGCCTTCTCAGTTGTTCTTGAATCCTCCGACGTTCTTTTCGCATCTCTTCTCGATGCTGTTCATCAAAAAGGGCAAATTTTCGACTGAACGGGGGGAAAAAAATCAAAGGAACATAAGCAAACCTAAACCAAGACGACTGTCCTGATAGCTAAACATCTCAGAACTAAAGTAATCCATTCAGGCTAAAAGGAGCTACCTGCCCATTCCCATCTCCCTTGCTAGTCAGCCCTCTATCTTCAGAGGCACTTCTCTTAGAGAAGTCCTGAGTAATCCTTAAGATTTTTTCTTTTTCTTTCTCTTATTTTTTGGCAGTACTGGGGGTTGAACCCAGGGCCTTGCACTTGCATGCTTTGCAAATGCTGGACCACTGAGCTGCCGCCTCCAGCCCACATTATTTTACTTTTTTGAGACAGAGTCTCACTAAATTACGCAGACTGCCTCTGTTCTCATACTTGTGATCCTCCTGCCTCCCGAGCCGCTGGGATTACAGGCACGTGCCACCGTGCCCAGTTTCTTTTCTTTTTTTGAGACAACATCTCACTATCTAGCCCAGGCTGGACTGGAACTCATGAGTCTTCTGCCTCCTCCTCTCAAGTGCTGGGATTACAAGTGTGCTGCAAACCAAACGACCACAATGCAAAAGAACCCTGGTGGAACATGACATGCCTTTATTTTGCAGCAAACATGGGATTCCCTTTGATTTGGCTCTGCTCAAATCCAAAGATCCGCAATCAGATGTTCTACCACTGAGCTGTACACTTTCAAACCCAAAGATCTAAAGGAAAGATGGTTCCCAATTATAGCAACTTCCAAGGACAACCTTGCAGAATCCTGTCACTAAAACTTAAGCACACACCTCATCCACACCATTATTATTCTCCTTATCACACCTGAAAGTAGTAAATCAAACTCACATGAATTCCTCATCTTTTGTGGTCCGTATGCGCACATAGGCATCAATGACAGCTGGTTTTCGGACTGTCTCACAGCGAACATACTCTTTCCCCTCTTCATCTCGAAATGTGCGATAAATCTTCAGACAGCGGCCAGTGGCAGAAGAGTTAAGGCTTGTCACAGAAGCTGTGTCATCATCTCTGTGATTGTTTCCTGATGCGGCTGAGCCTGCTGCTGCAAGGTAGAAAAAGATTTCCAAACATTCCCCCTACCACCCAAACGGCCATTTTCTTGGGGCTGAATGAAGACACTGAAGCTCACCATGCCACACAACTACAGTTCTACAGAAATCATCTCAGTCAGTATCTGTCCTGAAAGCACACTAATTTGTCCTTTCCTGACGTCATTTTACCACCACCAATTTTCCATACAAAAAGTTCTGAAAATACCTCAAAGAACCATGTGTTTGCTATAGAAGACATCAAAGTGGTTGCTACGTTCTGATTCTTCTGAATAGCAGGGCAAACATCCAAGTAGAAAGTAGTTGATAAAAACACCCAAGCAAACACTCAGGAAGAAAAATGACATCACAGAAGTAAGTTCAGGGTCTTAAGGTCTCGAGTATGCTTCTCAAGCTTCACTATAAATAGCAATCTGTAGGGCACACTGGTGCACACTTGTAATCCCAGCAACTTGGGAAGCAGAGACAGGAGGATCAAAAGTTCGAGGCCAGAGACAGCTGTGTAACTTAAGATCTTGTCTCAAGATAAAAAATAAAAAAGGGGCTGGTGGTGCAGCTCAATGGTAAAGCACACTGCAAAGAATGCAAGGCCCTGGGTTTAGCCTTCCAGTACTACAAAAAATAAAGTTATCAGATGAATAGGAATCACCTGGGAATCTAGTTAAAATGTAGATTATACTTTAGCGCGTCTGGAGAAAGGGCCAAGATTCCGCCTTTCTAACAAATTCCCATGTGATGTAGATACTGTGGTCCAGGACCACACTGATGGAAGGGCTTTATCATGTATTTACAAAGTAGCCAGAAAAATGAAATTACACAAAACCTTTAAAAAAAGAAGGAAACAAAGACAAGACTGCCAGGAATGAGAAAAGGCATTCAAATCTTCATCCTAAGCCTCTATCCTCTCAGGATCTACATTCAAGTTCTCAACTGCCTGCTTGACATCTGTACTTCGAAGTGGCATGGGAACCGCAAACTCCACATATTACACATTCTCTTCCCAAATCTGTTTCTTTCTCTGAAATCAATAGTACCAACATCCTTCTAGCAACTCAGAGTAAAATCCTAAGGTGGCCTTGATTTCTTCCCTTTTCACCCTAATGACCATATCCCAAACCTAATTATAGCCATTATCCATCATCCTCACCAGCAACTTGTGCAATTTTTGATTGGTGATTTTTAACTTTTTAGGGTCCAAGACTCCTTTGGGAATCTTCTGAAAGCCTTGAATCTTCTCAGAAAATGCATAGAGAATCTTACATGTAATTGCAGGGGGTTCAAGGACAACTTCCCAAATTCGTCCACAGATTCTGTATTAGAAACTGTTACTCTCTAGGATGAATGCCGAGAAAGCTCATTTGAAGTACAGCACTGATAGCCCTGGCTTTGCTGCTAAGTACCTGATAAAATGGAGCCAGTAGTGGATTGGCAGCATCTCTTTGTATCCCACAGACAAACTTAAGAGTCCAGTTTCCAGAAATCTCTCTACCTCATCTATAGGCTTTTTCTATACTCATCATCTACTTTGTCTCCAGCTTTGCCTCAATTAGCTTAGTCTGCAGTTATTTAAGCTCTTTTTTTTGATCCTTCTCTTTCTCGTCTGTGAAGCCACTACCCTCACCCAGTAGCATCCGCTGTAGTTCCTTCCGTTCCTGCTCCTCCCGTTCACGTGATAGCTGAGAGCTGGTTTTCTTGTTCTGCAACATGTTCTCAATATTCTTTCCCATTTCTTCAAAGTCACTGTCTTCAGCTGAACTGCTGTCTGTGTCTGTTGATAAAACTTCAGTTGATGATAAAACCCTAATAGGAGAAAATAAGCAATGTTAAATTAAGACCAAGGGAAATATGAAAGTATAGAAAGAGCTAAAGAAATACGATTGCAGGCAAGAATAGGAAATTGAGAAATCAACCTTACCAAGCATATTCAGAATCCATTAAGACATGGAACCCTTAACAGAAAAACTTTACAAAGTTTTCCTAGACATTTAACCAATAAAGCAAGTTTCCAACATTGCAATAATCCCTTTAGAAATCCTGGAGAACTCCTGGAGAAAAACTGAGAAATCAGCACAAAGGCCAGTTTTTTTTTTTTTTTTTTTGGAAGGGGGGGACACAGGATAGTGTCTCATCACGTATCTAAGACTAGACTAGAACTCTTGATCCTCCTGCCACTGCTTTACCACACCCAGCTTCATGTGTTATTTTTAATGGCGTATTACCCTTCTCTCACAACTAAGTCTTCAGAAAAAACACATCACCTGTTACTACTGTTAAAGCTGCCACGCCCAGCCCAAGTAGGCCATAAGAGTAGCCGTAGAACCTAGAGCTCAAGCCTAGTACCTGCCTCCTGACTCAAAACCTTTGCCAAGTTCCTGTCAGAGGACCAGACACTCTAGCAATATTAGTACAAATAGGCACAGCCCTGGTATCTTAGATATCTGGCCATCTAGCCACATTTTTAGACTTCTTCATAACAAAACACTATCTGGGGGCTAGAGATATAGCTCAGTGACATAGTATTTGCCTAGCATGCATGAGAACCTTAGTTCAATCCTCAGTACCACAAAAACAAAACAAACAAAAATAATGTCTGGGGACAACCCCCTTTTCCAGTTTGAACTTTCTGCAGCATTAAAAACAACATACTTGTTCTGTAAGTCAAAAATCCGCTGGCATTCCTCTTTGTAACGCTCTTGATGCTCAGCCACAGAAAACCTTGATCCACGGGCAAATTTACTCATGGGCCCCTCTCCAGAGCGGGCCTGTTCTGTTGACATTGTACGTACCACATCGATAACTTCCCAGCGGGATAACTTTTTAATCTAAGGGAGACAAATACACAAATATATAAACACAAATCACTCATGGATTTCAAAGAACCAGGGCCATGATTAAGAGAAATGGACCAAAAAAATCATCTCAAAGCAGATTAAACAGAAAGCTTTGGAAACGCTAACTCCTGAACAAGTAAGTACCCAGGACCTGCTACAATCTATATGGCAAAGTTCTCAGTTCTTTACATCTGCCTCTTGCTCTTTCTCTTTCTGTACACAAAGCTTCTAGGAGCCCCCAAAGCTTTCCTCTTCCACACCCACCTCTTCCTCAGGCACGCCAAATTTACGCAGAAGTTGCTTGGCATTTTTCAGAGAAAGGCGACGAAGGTCTGCATCTGTTCCAGTCACTGTCTTCTTCACTGGTTGAGGCTCCTTATCATCCTGCCTCAAACAATAACAAGTGAGAATCCTAAGTTGAACTTCTTACAGCAGACATCTTATGTCATTCTGCCAACTGAACCACTTTCCAAGCCCTCCACTCTGTTCATCTTCCTTCCTCAATCTTCATTTCTTCCTCCTTTGGTTTTCTCCTAGAAATTCAATCTCACCTTCTGCTGTGTTGGTTTGTTTGGAATCTTCACATAGGAGAATCCTTCACCACAGCCTGTGGGATCTGCCACCCCAGTCACTTCCAGGAGACATTTGCCCTTCATGGCAGCAATGAAAGCTCTTGTGGTGTTCCAAGGAGCAGTGCGAACCTGAAGTATAGGAGAAGATTCTCAGGATTGTAGGAAACATTTTTCTATGCCTAGATATTAACTAGAAGGGTATAATAATTACAACGAATAATTTCATGTTTTCTTAAATTGTCCACAAAGACAGTTAAATAAATATGGCTCCCAGTGTTCAGGGTTTTTTTTTCCTTCAATACTAGGCATTGAATCCAGGGTTTTGTGTATGCTAAGCAAGTTTTCCACCACTGAGCTGCACCCCTGGGCCCTTTCAAATCTGTGATCCTCCTGCCTCAGCTTCCTGAGTAGGTGAGATAGCTCTCAGAATCCTTAGTTTGTGTGATTTTTTTTACTGAGACAAGGTCTCACTAAATTGCACAAGATGGCTCTGTGCTTGAACTTGTAATCCTCCTGCCTGCAGCCTCAAATCACTGGGACTACAGGGGTGTGCCATGGTACCCAACCTAGCTTTTCAACTTTTTTTTTTCCCCAGCTGGTTGAATCCAGGTGTCACACATACACTTTGCGAGTGTACCCCCAAAAGTCCTTTGTGCCCCTTGGAAATCCCTTTGTCTTGCCTCCCTTGTTTCTTCCCCATTTCTTGTCCCCCAGCAATGACTGGCTTTTTATAAAGATACTTCACATTTTCTAAAACTTTAGATCAATGAAATCATACAGTTTGCATTCTTTTTCTAAACATATATATCTCCTCAAATACTTTTCTTTCCTTTCTTTTTTTTTTTTTTTTTTGAAGTACTTGGTGGGTTGGATCCAGGGTCTTGCACATACTTTTCCAAGTGCTCTACCACTGGGCTGTACCCCCAGGCCATTTCTTATTTTTTGTTAAGTCAGGGTCTCAATGAGTTACACAGGTTGCTCAGGCCTCAAACTTGCAATCCTCCTGGATCTGTCTCCCAAATTGCTGGGATTACAGGCATATACCACTGCACTGGCACAAACACCTGTCTTTCCTTTTAGCTTTACCATGACCTCATTTTCTGCTGCTTTTTACAGTCATCCACTCATTTAATGAATATTTATTGAGTATCTAACACACAACTGGCATAACTTTCTCAGATCTCATGTTTATGAGGGGAAAACACATATAGCCAACCAAGTTCAATACTATGTGATCAGAGCCGTGACAAAGGGTGAAATATGTACATCAAGGGAAGGATGGCTAGGTACACTGGCATAGGCCTGTAATCTCAGTACTCAGGAGAAAGAAGGGGGGGGGGAGGTCACAAGTTGAGGCCAGAGTGCTCCTGTCTCAAAAAAAGGATGAGGAAAGGATGAAGCAAGAGGATCCACAGGAGTTTGAGGCAGAAGGACCAGGGAATTTGATGACAGCCTGGTGGGTTACACTGCAAGATGCTGTCTCAAAAAACAAAAAAATTTAGGGGTGGGTAACAGATACACTCAGCCTGTTGTGAGGATTTCACAAGAATAGCCATATGTCAAGACATACTAAACAGCATAATCTAAACATGCACAGCTTACAGGAAGTAAACTTTTTTTTTCTTTTCCTTTTTCTTTTTTTACAGTACTGGTGATTGAACCCAGGCCTTGCATATAGGAGGAGAATACTCTTCCACTGAACTACATCACCAGCCTTTTTTTAAATTTCTACTTTGAGACAGGGTCTCACTAAGTTACCCAGGCTGGCCTGGAACTTGCTAGGTACTACAAACAGGCCTCAAACTTGTGATGCTTGCCTCGGCCTCCTGAGTAGCTGGGATTACGGGCTGTGTATCAATTTTATCTCAAATTGTGTTAGTTTCTTTAAAAGGAATGAATAAGAGGTACTGATAAAAATTAGTGTTCTCAGGCATGATGGAACATGTCTCTAATCCCAGCACTTGAGTGGCGAAGTTAAGAGGATTGTTGAGTTCTAGGCAATCCTGGGCTAAGTAGCAAGACCCTATCTCCAAAAACAAAACAAAACAAAAACAAAAAAAAAAAAAACAACAAAAAAAGGAAAGTTGTGGTCAGCCTTACTTCATCATCAATCTTCATTTGGAAATCTTCTTCATTTTCTTCTTCTGGGGCAAAAAAGGACTTCTCTCCATAGCCAGCATCCTGGAAGAGGACAACGCTATGCATAAATAAGTGAAAAAAAGCACAAGTTTTACTGAAAATCAACCAGAGAATGCCAAAGCATATTTTGCATAAAGAATGGATTCTAACTGGATGCGGTGGTGCACACCCGTTATCCCAGTGACTTGGGAGATAGAGGCAGGAGGATCACGAGTTTGAAGCCTAAGGCAGCCTGTGTAACTCAGTGGGACCCTGATTCGAAATTTTAAAAATTAAAAATGTGCTGTGATTGAGCCCAGTGGTAGAGCACTTGCAAAGTACCACACACCAAAAAAAGGATTCTGTAAGGTCTTCAATGTATCTATTACAATTGTACATTCTTAGAGGGTATGTCACATTCTAAGGAACTTACTGGGCTGCAGACACAACTCAGTCATAGAGCAATTGCCTATCATGTGCCAAGGTCCCTGGGTTGTACCCCCAGTGTGCATGCACACACACAAAGGAGATTTCAAGGAAATGACTAGCTGATATTTGGATAGTTAGGGCTGATAAAACAACTAAAAAGAGATGCTAACTCAGAGGGACAGAGCTATATTGTCCTATCGTAGTTGGACCTTTTCTATTAAGACCTACTCTAATCAGCCAGGCGCAGTGGCGCACGCCTATAATCTCAGTGGTTTGGGAGGCGGAAGCAGGAGGATCACAAGTTTGAGACCACAGGCAGTCTATAACTTAGCGAGACCCTGTCTCAAAAAGTATAAAAGGGCTGAGGGTGCAGCTCAGTGGTCCAGCACCTGTAGAGCATGCAAGCGAGAGGCCCTGGGTTCAACCCCCAGTACCACAAAAACAAACAAACAAACAAAAAACAAAACCAAAAAACAAAAACCAGACACCCAGCACCCATCATCTTTGCCCACCTGGGAGGGTAAGTATATTCCCTGCTTGCTTTGTAAAGTAGAGATTACAGTCACTACCCAAATGGATGAGCAACCATTTTCAAAGCAAAACAATGCTCTTAAGTTCCTCACTGAGCCTCACATTGATATTCAGCTCCACTGTCGTTTTCCCCAGAATTGACACACACAAAATACCTCATACGATGTGAACTTCTCAGTAATCGGTAATATTCTAGTAACCATAATGGCACAGTGTTGGAGAGTGTTTCATTCTGTTGTACACAGGGTCGCTATGAGTTGGACTTGACTCAATGACACCTAACAACAATCATCTCTAAGCCTGATAACCTTCTCTCTTTCTGAAGAGAACCACAGGCATATGCAGTGCCTAGGAAGAAGGTGCTCATGCTGGGTGTGGTGGCACATTGTCTGTAATCCCAACACTGGGGAGGATGAAATAGGAGGACTGTGAGTTCCAGGCCTGTCTGGATTACACAGCTAGACTGTCCCAAAACAAACAAAATAAAAAGCAACAGCAGCACCAGCAACAGCCAGGTGCCATGGTGCACACCTGTAATCCCAATGACTCGGGAGGCTAAGGCAGGAGGATCACCAGTTCAAGGACAGAGGTAGCCTGTGCAACTTAGTCAGATCCTGTCTCAAAATAAAAAATAGAAAGTGGCAAGGGGTATGGCACCTCACTGGTGGTGCGCATGCCTAGCATGTATGAGGCCTTGGGTTCAAAATGCAGTACTGGGAAAAAGAAAAGAAGAAAAAGAGAAGCAGCTCACCTTCAGTCTCTGCTCGGCAGCTATCATGCTATAGTAAGCACAGCACTGCTCTGGTGATACCATAGCTCTGATCTCCTCTTCTGTTGGTAAACGAAAATCAGACTTCAGCACCCACCAGTTTGAGTCCATCCCTGGAAAAGATACAGACTATTCTGAATTCTAAAAGCCCTGACATTTCAAAGTAACAGTAGAGCAAACTGACACTGAACCAGGCAATGCCCTAGATGGTTAACAGGTCTAGCCACGTTTAGTGTGAATGGTCAAGAATAACCCTGTTTCTAGGTTTTCCACATCTAAGTCATCCAACAATCTTATTGAATTTCTCAGGGAACTATTATGAATAAGCAATCCAAGTCAGGTGTGGGGGTCACATGCTTCTGATCCCAGCACTCAGGAGGCTGAGGGAAGAGAGCTGTGAATTCAAGCCTAGCAACCTGGGCTACACAGTGAAACCCTATCTTAAAAAATCAAAAGATAAAAGCAATCAAAGCCTGCACATTTAAAAGATCTGCTACCTTCTCCTTTTAATGACCATCAATTTCTATTTTGTTAGTTGTGTGCTTATCTTTCAACTGAAAGGCATCAATTCTTTGGAACACAAGAGAATTATAGAGAAAACAAATAACTAGTCACACTGATAACCTGTGCGTTTGAAGTCCGCGCAGAGCTTTAATCTCTTCCGGATGCTACTTTCTGAATGGGAAGGAAAGGCTTTTTTTATATCTTCCATTCGGATCCGCCGTGGCCGATCTTTACTCTTCCAAAAAAGGCGGTAAATAAAAACCTGCCCAACAAACCAAATGTACTTTATTAGGTAAAGGAAGGTAAAGGATACAACTCCTCACCAGCAGGGCCCTTTCCCCTGCTAAGCAGGAACGTGTTTTCTTCTTTCTTAATGTGACCTCAAATCCACACACACTTTTCATGTGCATCCTGACCCCTTCATACTCCCATCTTACCTGTAGAAAGTCTCGTATATGTGTGTTGGCTCTTTTGGAGTTGGGCCCAGGAACTTCAAACAAGGGGCACTGTTGGCCAACCACAAAAATATCCACTAATTCTCGAATATAGTAACCCTGTCTTGTCCGAATGATCAGGAAGTCAGTTTCTGGCATCTTATGAAGATAAATTGGAGCACGAAAAAGGTTGTTCTCAAATGCCTAACGAAAGAAAAATACAAAAATTATATACAGAAAAGCCCTAGGAAATTCCGTCAACTAATGAGAAATGAAAATCAAGCTTGTTGCTCTCCATCTTCATTAGATCAACTAAGGTATGTCCAATAAAATCAATGAATTACCATATGAATTTTCGAATATGATTAAATAATTTTTACCCACTGCTTATCTTTTAGAGTCTCAACAAATAAAAAAGAAAACTATAATTAAAAATACTTGCAAAGTATGTCCAAGGCCTTGGGTTCAACTCTGAAGTACCACACACACACAAAAATCATTTTATAAGCCAAGAAGTACCATACTACAAAAGCTGGGTGTGGTGGTGCAAGCCTGTAATACCAGCACTAGGGGCACTGTCTCAAAAAAGAAATTTACTACACTACTAACCTAAACTCCAGCATCATCCCTGACACACAGCAGGTAGGATCAATTTTGTTTTTTGGTCATTTGAGAATAGGTCCTGGACTCCCTATGTAGTCCAGACTGGCCTCAGACTTGTAAACCTCCTGCCTCAGCCTCCTAAGTACTAGGATTACAGGCATATGCCCCCATGCGTGGCTTCAAAATATTTTTTAAATAAATTAGTGAATTTTAAATAAATTAGTTAAGAATAAAGCGAAACCACAAAGCAACTAATGAAGTAAAAAGTGCACTGGGAGGACAGACTAAACAAAGCAAAACACAGCAGGACAGAGGACAGCAGGACAGAAATATTTGAGCTAGTTTAAGTTTAAGCCATATAGGGATCGACTATTATGAGAGGCTTATGAATCTAAGGAAAGTCTTCCCCCAGAATCCTGAGTGGACAGAAAGAGGGAAGATCTTCATCGTATTGATGGAAAAATTTCTAAATGAGAAATGACCAAAAAATAATTATAGATGACGGGAAAGGATCTTTAGAAGACTACAAAAGTAATCACAAAAGAAGGAAGTGGACTGGTAAGAAACCTCAAAAGAAAGTTATAGGAAGAATGGCAAGGACAGTATAAAGACAATACTCAAAACCTGGTGGGAGGTAATAGGTATATCTCAGTGGTAGAGCATGTGCTTTGCATGCACAACACCCTGGGTTCAATTCCTACCACCACACACACACCCCTAGTGGGAAATGGAATAGATGTAAAGAATAAAGAAAAGTTTTTTGGCCACTTTAGGAGAGTAAGCATTAGTAACGGTGGAATAAATTAGGTACAAGAGGAAGGGAAATGAGCTAGGTGCCATGGTGCACGCCTACAGTCCCAGTGACTTGGGAAGAAGAGGCAGTTAGATCACAAGTTTAAGACCAGAGGCAGCTTGTGTAAGTTAGTGACTGTCTCAAAATAAAAATTAAAAAAGGAGCAGAGGCACTGGGGGTGTAGCTCGGTGGTAGAGCACTTGCCTAGCTTGTACCACAGACCCTGGATTCAAACTCTAAGTAGAACAAAAAAAGAAAAAAACACTTTAGAAATGGTTAAGTTGCTACAAGACATGAAGCAGAAGGAAAAAAACAAGGTAGGTCAGTGCTAGAGATGCCCCCAAGTCATTTGTAAACCTCCATACTTTTCCTTAAATATGTAAAAGCTGTTGCCACAAGGTCTCTCTACACCCATGAGAACAAAGGAGAAAAAAGAAGTATTTCATTATGGCATTACTGTGTGATATCAAGTGTGGTTAAATACTCACAATGACTACAACTACCTGTGATCAAAATGTACCAAGTATTTTTTCTTGCACAGTTTTAGAGACTGAACTCAGGGCCCTGCACATGCTAGGTAAGTGCTCTATCACTGAGCTGCATCTTCAGCCCCTTAAATGTACCAATTTCACACACAGGATTTAAAACATTCACAAAGTACATTGTACTATTAATTGTAGGTTGACTTCTCTATGCCACTCAGGTACTACTGGGCTCACCAGTGTGTATTTTCAAAAACCTGGGATTTAGCTCAGTTGGTAGAGCACTGCACTGCAGTCTGAGGCCCCAGGTTCAATACCCAGCACCACAAAACTGGGAGAAGGACCTGGCAATCCACTCCCAAGGCAATCCAGCAACAGCCAGCCATTGAAAACCCTATGAGGGTCGCTATGAGTCGGATACCGACTCGATGGCACATAACAACAACATATTTTGCTTAAGAATAACACAAATGAGCTAGGTGCCATGGCTCACGCCTATAATCCTAGCAACTCCAGAGGCAGAGGCAGGAGGATCTCAAGTTCGAGACCAGAGGCAGTCTGCATAATTTAGCGAGACCCTGTCTCAAAAAGTTAAAAAAAAAAAAAAAAAAAAGGGCTGGGTTCACAGCCCAGTGGTCCAATACTTGCAAAGCATGTAAGCACAAGGCCCTGGGTTCAAACCCCAGTACTAAAAAAAGATTAACACAACCAGGGGCCAGTTTTAAAAAAAAATTTTTAAAAAAAATTTGGGAGACTATACTGATCTTCCACATACTTGTTATACGAATTGTCTTTCAATCAACCAGAACTGGTTCTTCCTGGGCTGACTAGCTCCTTGTCTGTCAATTTCCTAAGGAAAAAGTAAAAACAAAGAATTCCTCACCTGTAATAACTGGCCAGGATGGAGAGAGCCCAGGAAAGGAGAAGTATGGCAGTAAACAGTTTCCCCATATTTACAATCTGGAGCTCCAGGATCTTTTCCAGGTTTCTATGAGAAATATGGTAAACTCAGTTACAACCACAGAATATAATCAATAATTTTATATATAATATTCCATAAACATGGCACTAATATTTACTACAAATAGATACCACTCCTTTCCACACATTATTGTCAGATACCTAACTACAGCTAAACTAACAACAAAATTTGTTTTAAGCAGACTCACCCGTTTATAGTAATTTTTTATCTTAGTTGCCATGCCAACTTGCATCATTAAGGGTCCATTTTCCTCACTGTATTCTGCAAGAATAAGATCTCCATCTTTGCCAGTGAGGTCCTGAGGTGTGCGCATGAAAAACATCTCTCCACCACCTGAAGCTTGCCGTTCCTGTTCTCTCATCTATACAGAACAATGGAAATACAGTCCAGCTCTTGACAGGACAATTACTAAACACAATGACATCATTCAATCTGAGACAAACACCAAAAATATTTCACCTTGCTTGCTTCACCTTTTCAATTTCATTGTGAAAAATTTCAAACACATAAGCTAAAAGGAAACTACCATGAACACCTATTATCCCACTATTTAGATAGATATAACTTTATACTTCCTTTATTTATAACTATGTTTCTATCTAACAACAGCCTGCAGCCATAGCCCTGTGGCATCCGATCCCGTCAGATCTCAGAAGCTAAGCAGGGTCGGGCCTGGTTAGTACCTGGATGGGAGACCGCCTGGGAACACCAGAAGCTGTAGGCTTGGGAGAGGGACCTGGCAACCCCCTCCCAAAAATCAATCTGCCATTGAAAACCCTATGCACAGCAGAGAAGCACTGACAATAGTGTTTCCCCTGTTGTACAAAGGGTCGCTATGAGTCGGATACCGACTCAACGGCACCTAACAACAACAACAACAACAATCTAACAACAATCTTTCTATAGATTATGGTGAACTAATTTTCAAAGTTATAGTCATCGTGACACTTTACTTTGAATATTTTTATACGCTGCTTCTAAGAATAACATTCTCCTAAGTAGCCAAAATATCATCCTATTATATGAAAAAATAAACTAACTCCTTAATATAACCTAATACCCAATACATTTTCCCAATCTGTGCCCTAATTATCTTCTATAACTTTTTTTCCTAACCAGGATTCAATTATACCTTGGCCTTCTTTTTAATGTGCTTTAGCAAAGGCTGGACTGAGTGGGGACCTGGCTGGGACAGTGCCCCAAAGGAATACTTTTTCAGAGGTGGGCGATGAAATTGCCGGAGTTTGATGGGTCCCATGTGGGTAGGAAAAAAGGGCTGTCGTAATTCCACAGCAGGAATTGAGTGCTAAAACAAGAAAGAAAAGGTTTTAAATTAAATATTAACTCCAGCCCATGCAAGATTTTCCCATATTTTTCATTGCAACAAAGCAGTGGGCACCCCTCCCACCATAGAAAAGGTGCTATTTGTACCTGGATGATATTCCCTCCAAAAGTACCTCGAAGACCTTGTTGTTTAGGATAGTAATACTCATCATTGGAGAGATTCCATGGATCTTTGACTTCTGGCTGAGACATGTTCTAATGATAGATCATTAAATAAACCTTAGTCAGACCATACTTCTCCATTATCTTTGTTCTTCCAAACACTAAGTCCCTTTACTTTCCACAGACCTGCTGTGGTTCCTCCTTGATGACTCCTGTTTTCCCTAAGAGAATTCGACTTTTTTTCAGAGATGATTCTTTCTTACTCTCCTTGGAGGGGGAATTAGAAGTAGCTTCTTCTTTCTCATCAGGAATCTCTGAGGATGAGATAAAAATGACTCAGAATTGCTATCCCTGAAAATTCACATTTCTCACTGACATCTTTGTAGTTCCTAACTAGATCTCTTATCCCACCCCGGACCCACTTCTAGTTTGTGATTCACTCTAACTAAACCATATGTCTGATTTGTTTTTTTCTGGTAGTACTTGGGGGATGAACCCAAGGCCTCGCAAATGCTAGTCAAGTGCTCTACCGTTGACCTGCATCCTCAGCTTTTTAAGTTTTGAGACAAGGTCTCACTAAGTTGCACAGGCTGCCTCTGGCCTTGAACTCATGATTCTCCTGTGTCAGCCTCCTTAGTTGCTGGGATTACAGCCATGTGCCATGGTACTCAGCTTCATGCCTGACCATTTTCTGTGGTACTGGGGGCTTGACCCCAGGACTTTGCACATACTTTTGCAAGCGCTTTACTGCTAAGCTGCACCCCAGCCCCCAGCCCCACCTTTTAAGTTTTTATCTCAATATACAAAGTCTCACTAAGTTACTCAGGCTACCTCTGGCCTCAAACTTACTATCCTGTCTCTGCCCCCAGGCTGCTAGGATTACAGGCATAGGCCACCACACCTGGCTATGCCTGACATCTTGAATGTGCTACTTTCCAATATTCCTACATGAGTCTTCCCTTAATAAGACACAAATACTAAAATCTAACAAGTCTGCAACCATAGCACCCTTGTATCTGATCCTGCCTGGTTAATCCTTGGCTGGGAGACTGCCTGGGAATACCAGGTGCTACAGGTTAGGGAGAAGGATCTGGCAATACACTCCCCAAACAATCCGCCACTAAAAACCCTACGAACAGCAGAGAAGCACTGACAATAGCGCCACTACAGTGTCAGGGAGTATTTCATTCTGTAGTACATAGGGTTGCTATGAGTAGGACCCAACTTGATAGCACCTAACAACAAAAACTGACAGCCACAACTCTGTTCTCTCAAACTCTTACCTAGATCTTTCCAGTTTTGACCTTCTCCAATCATTCTGATTTCTTCCTGCTCTTTAACATTAGCAGTAAGCTGTCAAAAATAGAGAAAGAACACTGGCTTCTACAAGTAACATACCCAAAATGAGGTTCTCATCATTGGGATCAAGTGTCAAAACAGGAGGCTCCAACAGCCGGGGCATGGCCTGAGCATCCCAAATGATATTGTCCTCCCAACGTCCATACACTAGATCCTCATTGTCAATGGGAAAAATGGAGTACCAAGGTTTGTCATCATCCAGAGTGGCTGCAAAACCTAGTTAATACAAAATAAAACTTAGTCAAAACAGGAAGAAACAGTAATAGACAAAATATTTTATGCCTCTTTCATTCATGATTCCAGCAAAGAGAAAAAGAACAAATGTTAGTAGACATACTCATGTAGCTACTAAAAAGAAACATACTAGATACGTTATCCTCATTTTTGAAGATGTTGTAGACAAAATGTTTATTGCAATATTGTTTCTAATTGAAATGTAAACAGCATAACTAAACTAATACTATAGTAAAATACATGGTAATAAAATATATTAACAAATACAACAATTATTGGTAAACAATGAAACATTCATGTAAGAATACTATGCACACTCAGTGTTGCTGGAGTTTAGCTCAATTGATAGACTGCTGTTCTGCATGCTCTGAGGCCCCAGGTTTGATCCCCAGTACTGGCAGCCTACTCCCAAAGCAATTCCGAAAAACAAGCAGCCTTGAAAACTCTATGAATAGCAGAGAAGCACTGACATAGTGCTGTGTACGGCAGTGTTTGGGCGTATTTCATTCTGTTGTACATGAAGTCGCTATGAGTTGGACCCAACTCAACAGCACCTAACAATATGCACACTTAGGAGGATGAGGCAGGATGACTGTGAGCTTGAGGCCAGCTCAAGCTAAATGAGACTGTCTCAAAACAAAACAAAAAAACTATGCAACCAAAAAAGAAGATAGAACTGAAAGGACAAGGGAAAAATCTTTGAGATTTAAAAAAATAAACATTTGTAAGCTAGGTGTGGAGGCATGCACCTGTAACCCCAGCACTCAGGAGGCTGATGCTTGTGATTGGAAGTTTGCAGCCATCAAGCTCCAGGCCACCTTGGGCTACATAGTGAGACAATGTCTCAAAAAAATTACACATTTTTAGATTCTTTTCTGAATTATAAATGTAACCCAGGTTCACTAAAAAAAATTGGAGAATACAAAAAAGGTATAGAGAAAACTCAAGCTGTCTGTAATCTTACAAACCAGAAATAACCACTATACACTCCTTAGTATAGTTTTTTCAGTCAGCTGTTTATAGTCTCCCTTTTTCATACAAATGAGATATCAAATATGCTGCTTCGTATCTTCTTTTTTCCATTTTAAATATATTTCCCACATCATTAAACATTTTTACTTAGAACTTTGAAAAATTACATAAAAATATTTTAAAGTAAATACCACAATATACGAAACTGTACATATGGAAATGAGGCTTATATACACAAAGAAGACAGAAGACAAAAGAAAATACATCAAAAAGTTAATGGTTGATAATCTCTGGATTACTAGTCATTCTCTTTTTGACACTACTGTATTTTCAAAGTGTTCTACATTAAGCATGGCATACTTTTTCTAAACCTATTTAAGGAGAGAAAAATTCTATAATTACAAAGATAAAGAAGGTTTGGAAACAAAAAATACACTTTAAGCATTGTTATAGTTCAGAAAGATCTTTAACCTCAAAATGGCTTTCACATTTTTTCTAATAAGAAACCAGAGTCCATCCTAGCTTATTAGTAGAAAAACAAAACAAACTATGAAGACCTAGAATCAGGGCTCAGATCCAATACATTTCACTATCCCTTAGCAACCCAAAAGATCACAAATAGGGTTACTTAGGATGACTGAGGTGAAGCATAGTGTGCTAAACACAGTTGGCACAAAAGCACACCTTGCTGAACATTGTAAGCCATGGCATTCCTAGTCATACTGGAAGGAAGCCAGCCTGCCAAGCTTGCACGCTGAGGTTTTGTCCCTTTATGTTTGACATCCTCCCCATCCCAGATGATATCATCCTCCCAATGCAGCTGTGTCACCATCAGGAAGTTTTCATCAGCCAGAAGATCAATGCCATTGCTTTCCTCAAATTTCCCGAATTCCTGTAGAAGCAAAGAAAGAACAAATCCTTGATCAGTCATTGGTCAAAGTTGAAAGTTCCCTATCCAAATCCCAAATCAGGTTCATGGGACATCTCAAAAGTGGTTCTTTACTTGACAGAACTACCCGATAATGGAAGAAAATTTCCCTTCTCTCCCATTTGGAATAGCACTAAAATCACAGAATCCTTAAAATGGGACCTAGTCACCAGGGTAATAGGCCACATTAAGCAAAAGGCTTAGACACCTAAGTCCTCTACCAAAATAATCCTACCCAGGATCTCCCCAACTGAAAAGTAAAGTTAGTAAAAGAGAACAGGGCCGTGAACACACTGATTCCTTTATTACATACCAGAGTTGCTTACCTCCATCATTTTGCATTTTATCACAGGTTCATGTTCAGTCTTCCTCAATTTGAAGCCATAGTCAAACCCACTGCCATCTTCAGGGACACCCAGCATATCATACCACAATCGGGCAGGTCCGTAACGCCACTCAGCCACTCTTGGTTTGGTATCCGTCACTTTATCTATATCTCCAGTTGATTGGGAGAACTTGGACTCCACAGGAGCCATCATTGTGATCTGTAACAGAGCAAAGGTAAGAAGGGATTTCCCTATCCCAGATGTTTTAAGGCTATAGGGAATTAACAATTAGGAGGGAAACTCAAAGGAACCACGAGATGATTCTTGAATAGGAATCTTTACCTCGAGTTAGGATGTAAAAATTGGGAGGTATATCATGGCGTGTTCCACTTATCATTCAAATCTTCCTACTTAGCACTGTATTACCACCTATACCACTGCCACTCCCACCCCTACTCTCCATCAAGTAGTTTACTATTACAACAGGGAAGGGGAAGCCAAAAGATTTAACTCATGATTCCTCACTGATCACTAACACAGAACTCTGCCTGCTAAAGTATTATTTCCAATTTTGGTGCAAGCTAGGGAGAACTCTTATGTGCTGCCCTTGTAGGCCTTAACCCCAGGACTCCTATTTTGCCTACTTCATCATCAGAGAGACACTGTTCTGGAGGTGGCGGTGGAGCATAATCATAGTTCCACAAAGACTTCTGGTTGACTTCTAATTCTATTGAGCATTCCACCTCCTGGATCTGCTCTTCCTGTATCAGCTCACGGTGCTTCTTTTTCCTCTTTCTCCGAGCACTCCGCCAAACAGATGGGACATTCTTCCCTGGCCCAAAAAGACGTAAGAAGCGTAACACCTAGAATACAGGACACATTACTATGTCAGAGACTCAATGTCAGATAGAAAAACAGCACCATTTGGGTCTCAGAACTCTTGAAGGATCTATTCAACTGTAGAAGAACCACCAAGGACTGCTGCATCCAGATTTCTTCCATTTACCACAAAAGCAAAGACATATTCCTTAGTTAGGTTAGGTGCCATCGAGTCGGTATCCGACTCATAGTGACCCTCATAGGGTTTTTCAATGGCTGTTTCGGGATTGCCTTGGGAGTGGATTGCCAGGTCCTTCTCCCATTTTTTTGCGGTGCTGGGAATTGAACTCGGGACCTCGGAGACTGCAGCGCAGCGCTCTACCAACTGAGCTAAATCCCAGCCCAACATATTCCTTAGTAATATGAAATTGTTCTTTTAAGGCAATAGGATATTTCGAATGAGAACAGCATAAGTCACTTTTTTTTTTTTTTTGGCGGTACTGGGGATTGAACCCAGGGCCTTGCGCCTGCATGCTTTGCAAGTGCCGAACCACTGAGCTGAACCCCCAGCCCATTTTTTCACTACTTGAGACAGGGTCTCGCTAAGTTATGCAGACTGTCTGTGGTCTCGAATTTACGATCCTCCTGCCTCCGCCTCCGCCTCCTGAGCCACTGGGATTACAGGTGTGCGCCACCGCACCCAGCATAAGTCACATTTTTAATGAATATATACAAGCGCAGAAAAGACCTAATATAATGTAAACAGATCTTACATAGGCAATTACCCATGGCTGAATAAAGAAACCCTTAGATCTTATCCATTCTACATTCACTATCTTAACAGAACTCAGTATCTAGAAGAGGTCAGTGGTTGGCAGTGTAGGCATTCTCCATAGAAAGTACCTTTCCAGGCCGAAATTCTGGAAAAAGTTCTGTGACACTCGGCAACAACTTTGTAGCATCATGTTGCATAATCCCGGCCAATGGTAGCGTCAGTTTTCCATCCTCAGATTCTGCCTGTGTTGCTTCCTGAGGTCCCATCTCAGATTCTGAGTCAGAGGAACTACTGAAGTCCACTTTCTCTGAGGCCAAAGAGGAAGGGGCAATGATGGAGGGCAAGATGATGCCTTCTCCATCTTCAGATGCTGCAATAAGGAAGAGAAACCCCTTTGGCATATAACTGTGAACATGTATCCTGAAATTCAGCCAAAATCCACTCTAGACTATATGCGTGGCTCAATGGCAGGGGATATAGTCCCAAGCACCCAGATTACTAGGAGGCAACCCAGAAAACTCATCCAACTCATCATTTCCCAGCATCCCCAACTCACCTTGTACCTGGTACCCTAGGGTTGTGATAAGAGAAAACAAACACTATTACTACATTTGCTACTTCCCATATGTGACCAATACTGTGCCCAATGTTGTGACCAATAGCAAAATTACATAATACTTTATATCACTCCTACCATGTCCAGTGCAGGTATCCACACACTGGAGAATTTTTTAAGCTCACAGGATAATTTTTGAAATTGTCTAGCATAAGATCTACACACAAAGTTATTTGTGATATTTAGCCTACAAACTAAAATAGAAAATGGTTCAAAACTCCAAGAGGAATTCAGTTAACATAAACCTGAAAATACAGATCAAGGTCACTGTTCTTCCCTGATCATCTATCCTACAACAGAGTTATTACTGCCACAAGGACAGGAATAGTAAGATGATCACTAAAAAACTTACCAACCTTTGAAATCTCTGAATATATGCTGTTGTTGTTAGTATCTAAGTATATAAGTGATACTATGATTTATAAATATACTAGAGTGCTTTTTCAAAGGAGTAGTTTCCAAATACTAGTAAGTAGATTAGTTGCATCAAAAAATTCTTGGGGAACTCTTTAAAATTCCTGGGCTCTTATCACAGATCTTCTGAATCACTCACCCTGGGAGTAAGAGTCAGATACCTATTTTTTTTTATCAACTCAAGGTTAATTCTGATGGGCAGCCAAATTTGAAAACCACTGACCTAAACTAGTACATGATAAAATACTGTAACCAGATGTCTTAAAAGTAAAGCTTCCCTTCAATACCAAAATGAGATTATATGAATCATTTCTAGAGCTGTTATCCTCTCTTAGCAGCTTCATTTCTTAATAGTCCTTTATGTATGTGCCAAAAGCCTGGACTTATGAATGGAAATTTTGCTCCTTAGACAAAAGTAGACAGTCTGTACTTACCACTGGTAATAGCATCTTGATCCTTATCTTTCTTAACTGGTCCTGGGGGTGGAGGTGGGGGAGGCATCAACTTGCAATCAATATCTTCACAATCAGCATCATAGTCATCTTCATCATAATCTAGTAAAACCAAGAAGGGGATCTCCCTCAATATCAAGACTATTATATAATCACTTAAGCTCTCTTTGCCTTTCAGGAATTTAAAGTACCACATGATCACTATGCATATTCTTTAAGAATACACAGAAGAAGCTAGGTGCAGTAGCACACACCTATAATCCCAGAAATTCAGGAAGCAGAGGCAAGAGGATAGCAAGTTCCAGGCCAGAGGCAACTTGTCGAACTTAGCAAGACCCTTTGTCAAGATAAAAAATTTAATAAAGGTGCCAGGGATACAGCTCACTGGTAGGGTATTTGCAAAGTACTCATGATGCCCTGAGTTTAATTCCCTAGTATCAAAAAAAGGAGAGAGACCACAGAAGATACAGCTTCACCTTTAGAAAGAAACATCATGGTATAGCCAAGTGCTCATATCTCATACAGGATGTGAAAGAGCTTCCAAGAACTGTTTGAAACCTTTTGCTCCTTTTCCTATGTAATTTAAAAAAAATCCACCCTGCTCAATCTCATAATTCAATGTTCTTCTTGTCAATTTCCCATAAAACTGAATTTCTGCCTCACCTCCCAAGTCTCTGACACATTTTGTCTACCTTATTATTCTTCTCACTGCTCTTTATCGGCAACACTTAACACTCAGTTCTGAACCTTCTTTTATTCCCTTACACTTCCCCTTTCTCAAGAATCACCCTTCTCAGTCTTAAAGTCAATTCTATGTGTTTTGCCCTGACTTATTCTCCTCTACAATTTTACCACATCTGCTGCTGCCTGAAGAACATTTCCAATCAGAAATTCAACTGCATCTTATAAAACACTGAAAAAATTGGGAGTGGTAGCACATGCATGTAATCCCAGAACTCAGGAGGCTGAGGCAGGGCTGATGTGAGTTTGAGGCCAGCCAGGGCTACACAGCTGAGTTCTAGGACAGTCTGGGCTACAGTGAGATCCTGTCTCAAAAAACAAAAACAAAACAACAAAAAACCTGACATAGTTTCTACCTCTTCTACATTTTCTTTTGTTACTAATATCATCCCATCCATCCTCCTTTTCCCAGCTTGTAACTTTTTTTTTTTTTTGCAGTACTGGGGGTTGAACCCAGGGCCTCGTGCTTGCATGCTCTGCAAGTGCTGGACCACTGAGCTGCATCTCCAGCCCATCTTTCTACTTTTTGAAACAGGGTCTCACTAAGTTACTGACTGCCTCTGGTCTCAAACTTGAAATCCTCCTGCCTCTGCCTCCCAAGGCACTGTGGGATTACAGGCCTGTGCCACAGCGCCCGGCCCAGCTTATAACTTTAGTCTACTATCTCCATCAATCTCTACCTCAATGTGTTTTCCAATTAATCATTAATAATAGTAATTACAACTTCTATATTGAGCTCTCATTACATGGTGGGCATTTGTAGCTATTTTATATATGATCCTCCCAATAACACTGCAAAATAGAATTATCTTGAGTTAACAGAGAGTAAATGACTTACTTAGAGTGACTAGTTTTAAGTAACAAAAGTCAAAATTCAAGTCTGGTTTAACATTCTGGTTTAATAACAAAGTGCATACTCTTTCCAACAACCTTCCTCACTCACTAAATCCTACTGATTCTTTATCAGCAGCAACTCTCAAGTTTGACCCTGGCTATTATTCTTCACAATTGTCACCCTACTCCAGACCTTGGTAACTTTACTTGTAGCCTGCAAGAAGTCTCCAAGTAGTATGTCACAACTTTTATCAAATCCCAGAACAAATAATGCTTTGACCTGCACCCCTAGCCCTTTTTCTATTTTTTATCTTGGGACAGGCTCTCACCAAGTTATGCAGGTTGCCTCTGGCCATAAACTCACAATCCCGCCTCAGCTTCCTGAGTTGCTAGGATTACTGGTGTGCACCATGGCACCTAGCTCAAACAAAATTTTTCTGAAGTATCACACAGCAAGGAAAGCCAATTAACATTTACAGAGCATCTACAATGGTACTTGTAAATATGTAGGTGCTTTCACATCATATGATAATTAACTTAAATTCTCACAAAGCATTACTTAGGTAACTATTATCAACTTTACAACAGACAAGAAAACTTAGGGATTGTTACAAATCCAAGTATCAGATATTGCACAACTTGCCCAGGGTTACACTAAGTATGCAATTGGGATTAAAATCTATGACATTTTGTCTCCAAGTCTGGTTTCTTCTCATTATACCACCCTGTTGAATAATCCATGTTGGTTTATACTTTTTTCCAGTACAAAGTGGTTGAACCCAGGGCCTCACACATGCTGAGCAAGTGATGTACCACTGAGTTGCACCTCAAATCCCTTTTCCGAGTCAGCGTATCACTAAACTGTACAAGCAGCCTCTGGCCTAACACTTGTGATCCTCCTGCCTCAGCCTCCAAATCACTGGGGTTACAGGTGTATACCACAGTGCCTGGCTCTATTTTACTATTCAACGTCAAATTCCAAAATTGTATCTTTGCTTCTTGGTACTTGGCATTATGTTCTCTGTTCCTTTCGAAAAAAGATAATCTGCTGGTGAGTTCCTCCCACTTTATTTGCTTTATTTCTAAATTATCTCCAGACATTTAGACAAACCATGTTTCCAAATCAAATAACCTTCTTTTCCACTAAACTTTGTCTCACTTTTAAAAATTTGCCCAAAATTCACCTCCATAAAACCTTCCCTAGTGACTTCCACTCACTTCCCATTATTTCAAAAAAGTACTTTTGTAAAATCAAGCCATGTGAAGGGGTCAATAGCAAAGAAGCAAGCAGCTAAAAGCATAGAGGCATAAAGGCATAGAGGATAAGAAAACCAGAAATGTGCATCCCAAAGTACTGAGATTCTACCAAATGCAACATCCTCCTTTTCCAGGAATTTAACAAGGAACACCCATCCATCCATCTACTTCTTTTCCATCCCTAGCCAAGACTTATCCCAAACTTAAAAAATATAACTTCCATAGAAAATCAGAGCTGCCATCATCTCCCTCTTAAATCTAAGCCAGGGCGCTCAAAAATTGTGGTACTCTACCAAAACTAAGTATAATACTCTACAGGAATGTAAATTTAAGTGTTGGTCTTCTTACTATGAATAACTGTTTTACATTTGTTTATTCCCTCTTTTCTGCTATGACCTATAATTACTATTTCTCCCGAGTTACTTCTTGTGTACCTGATGGTTAATTCGTTTTACAGTAAGTAGCACTCACGGGGTGGGGTGATGCACACCTGTAAGTCCCAGCTACTCAGGGGGCTGAGGTGGGAGGACGGCTTGAACCCACAAGTTTGAGACCAGCCTGGGCAACATAGTGAGACTCTTGAAGGAATGAAAGAAGGTAGGTCTCAAATCCATTGAACAGACCTGAAAAAAAACTAAGTTCCAAGTATTTAGAAAGGTTTTATCTACACTTTTCAACAGCCTAAGCTCTTATTCAAAGAAACAGAAAAATGAATAAACAATAAGCACCTTCATAGAAAAGTTTTAAGCAGTGTAAGCAAAGGGCAGTACAAAGAACTATGATCAATGGCCCTACATTCCAGACCAAACTGAGTTTCAAGATCAGACAACAGATGGCTCAATGTCTAATGAATTGAGTTCTTAGTCAGAATCTGCTACTAACTTTTGATAAAGTTCTCCAGAGTTCAAGTCTTTCCTATCTATTAGGAAGCTGAGAATAATTACTAAGACCTCTTCTAGTTCTGTCCTCCTGATTCTATAATGCAGCACCTCACACCAGGGAGAAATACTTTATATCGTGAGTGAGCATTAAGTCACTGTGTCAGCATACAAATGGGAGAGTGGTCCAAGCCAAAAAACTACATGTACTCATTTATATGTAAAGTTACATACTCAATCTTTTTTTTTTTTCTTTTGTGGTACTTGGGTTGTGCCTGGAGCTGCAGCACTGTGGTGTCCGATTCCATCATACCTCAGAGGCTGAGCACGGTCGGGCCTGGTTAGTAGTATTTGGATGGGAGACTACCTGGGAACACCAGATACTGTAGGTTTAGGAGAAGGACGCAGCAACCCATTCCCAAAAATCAATCCGCCATTGAAAACTGTATGAATAGCAGAGCACTGACAATAGTGTTTCGCCTATTGTACAGAGGGTCGCTATGAGTCAGATACCAACTCCACTGCATGTAACAACAGGGGTTGAATTCAGGGTCTCATGCATGCTTTCCAAGTGCTCCACCACTGAGCTGCAGCCTCACCCATTTTTAACTTCTTATTTTGAGACAGGGTCTTGCTAAGTTACATAGGCTGCCTCTGGCCTCAAACTTGCAATCCTCTTGTCTCTGCCTCCCAACTCGCTGGGATTATAGGTTTGTGCCACCATGCGCTGGCCATTCAATCTTTTTTGAACTATCAATTACTTGAAAGCAAATAGTTTGTTTCATAGTCTCTTAACTCTGAAGAGCACCTAAAAACAGTATCATGAACTCTGTAAGTACTAAATACCAAGTGACAAAACAGAAAGCATTTTTACCCTAACTTGTCATTAACCAAGAATTAAACTGAACAGTATGAGAAATAAAAGCCTGAATATGGTAAGATGGCCCCAAAACACAAAGGAAGATAGCTGCTACTTAAAGTGGACAAAGGGAGAAGCAGAGCTAAGGCATACAGAATAAACAATGGGAGAAAGCAGGCACAGAAACCAGAGCCCAAACCCAACTACAGGAAGAAAATGCACTGGAAAGCTCTATCCATAACACCAATGAATCACCTGAGTGGCAAAGGGGCTGCAAGCTCCCCATTGTCTGCTGATATCTTCGGCTTTCATCTTCTGCTACCTCATTGATGTCTGAATAGTCCACAGCATCTTCTGTACTCCTAATCCATCCTACAAGTAAAAGTGGAAGAGCTAAAGAACAAGCCAGTAACTCTCACTCCCTCAGATAATTCTTATTTAAAAGTACTTGTACAGTAAGTTGCTAGCCTCTTTTCCCATCATACTTCTAAGACCCAGACTTCACCTTCATCATTTACCAAGGCACCGTCAGTTCCAGTCAGTTCTTCATTCGCCGTGAGTTCAGTGATCAGGCTGCCCAGACCCAAAGCCCCCAAGCCCGCCAGGTGCTTCTTACACTCCTGAAAAAGGAACAGCACCAGAGTCGAAATAACAACTAAACCTGGAAGTCCCACGCAAAGTTTATTTCCCTAGTTCACAATAGTCATAAATGCGTATGAAAAACGCTTCTGCAATGCTGCCTAAGGAGGATCATTACCAAGAACTGTACAGTACATCTTCTACTAGACTGCACATTAATCAGATCTTTGTTAAAAGTATCACGTCCAATTTCATGACCGCACTTATTAAAATAAGCAAAGATTATTCAAAGAAACACCACCAAAGTTAGATGAATGCAACCGTAGTTCTCTGAATAAAAGCCAAAGCAGCTGAGGGCACCGGGATTAGAGAAAGCAAGGCCTGGTCTTTTTTGCTCTCCTGTGTGCGTGTGTTGCAAGGGACAGGGCACATTGGTCAACAGCTTTATTTCCTGGGGAAATGAACCGAAATGGAAGTACCGAAGTTTCAGTTGGGCACAGGGAACATCAGTGAACACACTGGGATGACTACCTACACAATACAGTGGGACTAGAAGGGATCTGCCCCGGATGATTTGAACATTCACTGTTCTACCGCCCTGAGACCAGAATCAAACGACTGTTCCAAGTTCTATTCAATCCTCTGGGTCTAGAGCCATCTCAGCTCAGCGACTGCAGAATGCAGTTTTAAGTAAAATCTCCAAGGCGGCTCTCAGTAACGGTTTGAAAGCAACTTCACTAGGTTCAAACATTACTCTTCCTACACTCTGCTCAACGAGAACGTTACCGCCAAAGCCACCCAGCTCCGCATCCCTACCTCTGCGACCTGCACACGGTTATCCTTTCTCCCCATCCTTGCTCTGAACCGAGCCCTCTCACTCTCCAACATTCCCCACATCTATGACAATGGGATCCTCTGCGCTCTCCCAAAGAAGGCCATAACGTGCTCTGGTCTCCTCACTCCATCTACCCTCCTTAGCCACACCCCACCCCGCCCTAGCCCCATGCCCACCCCTCACATCATCCAAGACGCTTTCCCCCTCCAGCTGCCCGGCTCCATTGATGTTGCCAAAAAGGAAACCGGTTAAAGAAAATGGGCCGCCTCCAGCTGAATCTTCATCGCTGTCCGTGTCGGACATGATGGCGGCAACACAGCCAGCAGCTGCTGCTGCCGGCAGCAGAAAAGCCAAGCCTGATCCCATGGACCGGAAATAACAGCATCAGTCGCACAGAAGTGACTTACAGAACTCCTTGACCCTACAGGACCCTACCGGAAGTTGAATAAGGGAAAATCAACCGGAAAGACCGGCTGTCCTACGAGAAAGTAGAATAAGTGTTGCTACTTTACTAACCGATTTTGATTCGACTATACAAGATCAGCAGGCTGGATAGGTGGAAAGTGGTTGGTCAAAGAAATCCCGCCCCCTCAAGCTGCGCATGAGCGTTCTCGTTACACGGGGTAAGAGCGACGGATTTTCCTCCAATCAGAAGGAAGTGTTGGACGCACGCGGTCTGTGTCCTACAAACCGCAGGTCACCTTTCAGCGATTATAAAGAATTGAGATAGAAAACCTGTCCTTCTGGTTTGTGCTGCCTGGGAAGTCACCGCTCCTTCTCAAAAGCTAACTTGCTGTCAAGTGTATGGATGGGCCCCAACTGTGCCCAAGGTACACTCACAAATTACTTGTTTTGAAATGACATTTACCGTATACCAATAGATTTCCCCACAAAGTTTATTGGTTTTATTTGGGAAGGTTGATTTGTTTTTGCAGTACCGGGGATGGGGGGGGCATTGAACTCAGGGCCTTGTACATGCTAGGCAAGTGGTCCATAACTGAGCTGAACCCCCAACCCTTTTTTATTTTTTATTTTGAGACAGAGGCTCATTAAATTTCGCAGGCTGTCTCTGCCCTGAACCTGCGATCCTCGGGCCTCAGCCTCCTGAGTCGCTGGGATTACAGGTGTGGGCCACATCGCCTGTCTTTTCCTCCAACGTTTATTTCAGGAAATGTGAAAGATTAGTAAAATGAACAGCCAGCCCTTCACTTAGATTCATAATTTTTAGCGTTTTGCTAAGTGTTTTTTGTTGTTGTAACTTGGGTTGCAGAGCTGTGGGTAGTTCAGGGGTAGAGCGCTTGGTTTGATCCCTAACACCGCAAAAAATTATATTAGAATTAAATTAAAAAGTGGCTTACAAACATCTTGTTTTTTCATTTCTAAAAGTAGACATTGTACAGCTTTGAGTACTGACATGCACCTGTAATCCCAGCACCCGGAAGGCTGAGGCAGGAGGATCACGAGTTGGAAGGCAGCCTGAGTTACATAGTGAGACCCAGTCTCAAAAAAAACATCTTCCTACTTAACCATGGTACCATTATTGTTGTTAGGTGCCATGGAGTCGCATCCAACTCAGCGACCCTACGTACAACAACGGGCCAAACAGTATTGTTAGTGCTTCTCTGCTATTAATAAGGTTTTCAGTGGCTGATTGTTTTTTGGGAGTGGGTTGCCAAGTCCTTCTCCCAAGCCTACAGCACCTGGTGTTCCAGGCCATCTGCCATCCAAATACTAACCCGGCCTGGCCCTGCTTAGCTTCTGAGATCTGACAGGATCAGATGCCACAGTGGTATAGCTGCAGGCAGTACCATTATTACATCTTTTAAATTTAAGTCTATATTGTTTAATATACTTCATATTTAAGTTCCCCAGCTGTCCTCGTTGGGGCATTTTACAGATTTTCTAACCCAGGATTTACTCAGGGTTCATGCATTGTGTTTGATTATCTCCCTTTAGTCCAAAACCCACTTGCCTTTTCTTTGGTTGTCATGACTGAATTTTTTAGGTGAATCCAAGCAAGTTTTCTTAAATATTTCATGTTCTGAATATATCTGATTGTTTCTTCAATTTATTTAGGTTAAAGAGTTTATCAGCCATCATAAAGTGCAATGTCAGATTGCCCCAATACTGATGATGCTGTTTGATCACTTCCATAAAGTGGTGACTGCCAGATATCTCCATTGCAAAGGTACACCTCCCCATTTGTAATTTAATAAATTATCTATGAGTGATACTTTGAGATTGTGTGACTATTTTGTTCTTCATCACCCTTACAGCCAGTGGTCTTGTCTTCCATTGATGATCCTTGTGGGAATCAGTTTTATGGGGGAGTACAAAAGAGTGGGGGCTGGGATTTAGCTCAGTTGGTAGAGTGCTGCTCTGCAGTCTCTAAAGTCCTGAGTTGGATTCCCAGCACCACAAAAATGGGAGAAGGATGTGGCAATCCACTCCCAAGGCAATCCCAAAACAATGAGCCATTGAAAACCCTGTAAGGGTCACTATGAGTTGGACATAACTCCACGGCACCTGACAACAAAAACAAAAGGGTGGTTTTTCTAATTCGTAAGTTATTTTTACATTTATAAACTGGAATTGTTCAGTAAAGAACTTTCCCACTTGTTACCTCCTTTTTTGTTTTTTCTTCAATGTTTTATAACCTAGTGCTGTGGTCATTTGTGGGTTTTTTCCATTATTCATTTTGATGCTCCAGTTGTCACTAATTTGTCCTAATGTGAACACTTTAGTCTGGCTCTTGTGTCCTTTTGATTATCTTTGAGCATCTTTAAGCATTTACTTCCTTTTTCCATAAACTCTTCTAGGCTTTCTGTGTGTATTGCCTGTCCTGAAACGGATAGTGATTTCTCCAAGGAGTCCTGGTTTTTTTAGTGGGGAATGGTGTTTAGAAACCAAGATCTGGAGCAAGGCACCATGTGACTCCTATAATCCCTGTGACTTAGGAGGCTGAGGCAGGAGGATCGAAAGTTCCAGGCCAGAGGCAGCCTGCAGAACTTGGTAACACCTTGGCTCAAAAAAGGGGATGGGGGTGCAGCTCAGTGGTAGAGCATTTGTCTAGCATATATGAGGCCCTGGGTTCAACCCCCCAGTACTGGAAAAAAAGCAATATCTGGAGTGTCATTACATATAAGCCCTAAAGTAAATAAATGAGTTTATACTCGTTGTTAGGTGCTATCAAGTGGGTCCGACTCAGAACAACCCTCATAGGGTTTTCAGTAGCCGATTGTTTCAGGATTGCTTCAAGAGTGGCTTGCCATGTCCTCTTGTTTTTGTGGTGCTGAGGATTGAACTCATGGGGTCCTCAGAAAGTATGGAGCAGCACTTTACCAACTGAGTAAAACCAGAGTTTATACTAGCAATACTTACAATGCCACAAGATTCTTCACTTTTCCCCACTTGATATTTGTATCTTCCTTCCCTCACAGTGAAAACATTGGTTCCTGATATGAATATATTTACTCTTTTCACAATTGCAAGACCAGGACCACTCCAATAGTAAACCTAAGGAAAGGTCAGGAGTTCTTTGAAGTTTTTTGTTTTTAGAGACTATATCTCACTAAGGATATACAAAGCCAAATGTGGTGACACAAACCTGTAATCCTAGCACTGGAAAAGCCAAGAGGATAATGAGTTCAGAGACAGCCTGGCCTCTGCAACAAGATCCTGTCTCAAAATAAAAATGGACATACAAAGTACTGTGTTCCATTTTGCAACCTCATTGTTTTTTGGTCTTGTGGATTGAACCCAGGGACTTAGGCATGCTAGGCAAGTGCTGTTCCACTGGGCTATATCCCTAGCCCACAAGCATTTCTTACAGAGTGTTTATTTGTAGTTCAGTTGACACATATTGAATGTCAAATCTTTATTCCAAGAGAGCTTGGTCCTATGCTTGTGATCTCTACACCATTCCCACTCCCTATGACCATTCCCTTTAGTTTCTGGTTTATCTTTCTTGTGTTTCTTTTTTCAAAAATAAGCAAATGTGTGTATATATTGCTATTTCCCCATTTTTTCCTTACACAGAACGCAGCATACTAAAAACTGGGCATGTCCAACGCATGGGCCACATGTAGCCCAGAACAGCTAGTAGTGTGGCCCCACAAAATCTTTTAACATACTGTGTTTTGTAGTGTTTATTTTCTTCATGACCCCGTGCACAGTTCCATCTTTGAAGTTCCAAAGCAATACTTAACCAGTTTACAGAACACCACCTCATGCTTCTTTACAACTGGGATAGCACCACAGTATCAAATTCTAACCTTCAAACAAGTGTAAATATGTCACAGTCGATAACATGAGTCAGGTTAGTATCATGCACCACCCAGTCTAGTATAATTGGGTCAGTAGAATATAATTGGGTTGAATTCAAAATGATTCAAAGCTGTTCAAAGCCACTTAAGGGTGCATCAGATTACATAAGTTTTTGGCAGCTTGGCAAGTGAAATGAAGCAATTGATGGTATTTTTGAAAATCTAATTCAACCCAATTCTAGACATGGCAGATTGACCATTGCAAAATTTACTGTCATCTAATTGACAATCACTGAGTTATTGCATCCTAATTTCAACCAACCTGCATATGTTCTATGTTTTATTTGCCTGTTATAATTTTTATAGTATAACAATTGTTATATGTATTATTTCCTAAGATATTTTACTAGTTTTTAGTAGTCCATAAATGTATTTGGTAGCATTTTTATGTTTTAATTACCAAATGTTTAACAATAATAAATGGTTGCTTCTTTGTATATTTTTTATTATAGTATGGCTTCAATGTCCTCTCAAAAGAAAACAGAACCAAAAAGAAAAAATGTGGATGAAGGAAGAATATTCAGTGAAAACTAGATGAGTACTTTTTTGTTGAGATGAATACCAAGGTACTATGCTTAATTTTTAGGGAATTTGTGCCAGTTTTCAAAGACTACACTTTAAAAAGGCATTATATGCAAAGACTACCAAATTCAAATTATATCTAGGAATGTGTTGTAAACATCAAGTAGTGGAACTGAAATCTATTGTCTCAACAGAAATTGTTTCAAGAAGTTATAAACCAACTATTTTAAAGCTAGGTATGTAGTGACAAATTCAATTACCAAGAAAACAAAGCCATTTACTGTTAGTGATTTTATAAAGCAGTGTATACAAACATGGCAGATATAATTTGTCCTGATGTAAAATTTTTTTCTAAAATCAGTTTGTCTTGTCAGATGATAGCAAGGCAAACTGAAGAAATAGGAAAATCTATTGAAAAAGATTGGGGGAATAAAGCTGCTAATTTCAAATTTTATGCTTTGTAAATCCCAAGATAACAAATAATCCAATACACAAGTCGGCAAAAGGATTGGACAGTTCCCAGATGAAGGAGTTTGTAAGACTAGGAAGCACATGAAAAAATGCTCAATGTCCTTAGCCATTGTTGTTTGTTGTTAGGTGCCATGGCATCTTGTCAGTTCCGTCTCCCAAACCTATAGCACCTGGTGTTCCCAAGCCCAAACCTGCTTAGCTTCTGAGATCTGACGGGATCAGATGCCATAAAGCTACAGCTACAGGCCACCTTAGCCATTGGGGAAATGCAAATCAAAACAACTCTTGAGATTCCACCTAACTCTAGTAAAAATAGCTAAGATCAGCATAACAAATAGCAACAAATCCTGGATGGAGGTTGTGGAGAAAAAGGAACCCTCTTACACTGTTGGTGGGACTGTAAATTGGTTCATCCACTTTGGAAGTCAATATGGAGATACCTCAGAAAACTAAAAATATAGCTGCCATACAACCCAGCTATACCACTACTGGGAATATACCCAAAGGGAGACAAGTCGTCATACCACAGAGACACCTCCATCTCCATATTCAGTGAAGCACTCTTCACAATAGCAAGGCTATGGAAACAAACAAGGTGCCCAGCAACAGAAGCATGGATAAAAAAAATTATGGTACATATACACAGTGGACAGCCTGCAGCTGTAGCCCTGAGGCATCTGATCCCGCCAGATCTTGGAAGCTAAGCAGGGTCAGGCCTGGTTAGTACTTGGATGGGAGACCGCCTGGGAACACCAGAAGCTGTAGGCTTAGGAGAAGGACCTGACAACCCCCTCCCAAAAATCAATCTGCCATTGAAAACCCTATGAACAGCACAGAAGTACTGACAATAGTGTTTCCCCTGTTGTACAGAGGGTCGCTATGAGTCGGAGACCGACTTGACGGCACCTAACAACAACAACAACAACATACACAGTGGAATACTACTAGCAATAAAAAATGAAATAATGTCATTTGCAGCAAAATGGATGGAACTGGAGAAAATCATCTTAAGCAAACAAACACAAGTTCAAAAAGAGAAATACAATATGTCCTCACTCCTATATGGGGGCTGAATCTTGAAGGAAAAATCCCATACATAAGTGGATATTTAAAAATGCACAACTAAACTTAGTGAAAAAGGGACAATATATAGAGTAGAAGGAGGGAGGAAACTAGCAAAGGGAGACAAAGATTGTGGAAGGTGGGATCGGGAGGAAAATCAATGTAGTGGGATAAAGGGGAAGAGGATAAATCTCAGTGTAACCAAAGCAACTTCATGAGTACATTGGAAAAATGGGGAATATAACCCAAATATGCATATGAGTTTTACTACATATTAGTCAAAAGCCTCCATAAACCTTGTAAGTTGATAAAAATGTAACCACAAGTGATGTAATAGTTGCATAATGGAAAAAGTCAATGCTGTATTACTCTGTACTACCATGTAACCCACCATCATTTACCAATAAAGGGAGAAAAAAATTATGCTTTGGCAATGGATGGAAGTACTGGTGCTACAGATATGGTTCAACTTGCCATTTTTATCAGAGGTAGTGATAATATCACTGAAGAAATGGCTTCTTTGGTACCACTAAAAGATACAACTAAGTCTCTTGATTCATGTGAACCAGTAAAAAGTTTATTGAACCTATTTTCTTTAAACATTGCCAACATATCTGGCATAGCTACTGATGGTACCCTGGTGATGGTTGGTAAAAGAGTTATAAAATTGATAGAAGATAATGCAGTTGTCACTGGCAGCTTACATTCAATGAAATATGGCATCACACATCAAGAAAATTTATATGTGAAGGCATTAAAAATGGATGTTACACAAATCATTAAAGCTATAAATTTTATAAGGCCCAAGGGATTGAGTCATCAACAATCTCAAGAGCTTCTGAAAAATATGGATGCTGATTATAGGGACATTTTTTTGAAGGTGCCTAAGTCAGGGGGAATGTTGGGAAGACTTCACAATTTACAAAATGAAATTGTTATTTATGGGACCAAAAGGAAAATTCCTACCAGAACTTTAAGAGTAAAACTGCCTCACAAGCCAGGTCCTGTGGAGCATGCCTGTAATGCCAGAAATTTGGAAAGCTGAGGCACAAAGATCACAAGTTCCAGGCCGAAGGCAGCCTCTACAACTTAGCAAGGCCATCTCTCAAAAAGGGTTTGGGGTGCAGCTCAGTGGTGGAGCACCTGCTTAACATATGCAAGGCTGTGGTTTCAGTTCCCTAGTACTGCAAAAACAACCAAAAATCCCACACAGATTTGGCATTGTTGGTTGATGTGACTTCTTATTTAAATTAATTAAGCATGTGTCTGCAAATTTAAAAAACAATTTATTAATATTATGTATGAAATAATCACTGTTTAAAATGAAACTTAAATTATGGCAAGCTCAAATTATGGAAAATAACACATTTTGTTCGTTGGTTAAACACAGTCCTGTGAAATGCCAAGAATATGCAGCTTTGCTTTCCTTTCCCCCCCCCCCCCAGTACTTAGGGGTCGAACCTGGGGCCTGCCACTTAATTTGCAAACACTTTACCACCTAGCAGCACTCCCAGCCCCTCTTTTAGTTTTCATATTGAGAAAGGGTCTTGCTAAGTTACATAGGTTGCCTCTGGCCTCAAACTTGTGGTCCTCCTGCACACTTTCCGAGTCTCTAGGATTACAGGTGTTTTCTGTCTTAACACAAGAATTTGAAAACAGATTTCAAACAAAATAATCATTATTTTGATGTATTTTCTACACCATTTTTAGTTGACATTAATATTTTACCTGTAGATTTTCAAATGGAATACATACAGTTGAAATGATTTGAAACAAAAATTTGACGATGTCTCTTTATTGGACTTTTAGAAGCCCTATCTTCCTAAAGAAAAATATCCCTTGTTTTACAATCATGTCTTACTCATGACATTGCTTTTTGGCAGCTTACACATTTGTAAGCAGCTGCTTTCAATTGTGAAGCATGCAAGCAAATTGGGAAAAACTTTTGGGAACACAGATCATTACTTATTTTACAGATTATAGAAGTACAGGTTTAAGATACCTAGAAAGTCAGGAATCAGTCTGGAAAATGGCAAAGAATAAGCATGGTAAAACTGTGGGTCATGAGATAACTTGCCTTGTCTTAACAGACAAGTGAGTGGCTTCTTCAAAGCTAGGAAGTTAAAGTCCTTCATCCTGTTGTAGATATAAGTTGCATGTAGAGCCAGGCACAGTGGCATATGCCTGTAATCCCAGAGCTTTGGGAGGCAGAGGCAGGAGGATCACAAATTCAAGACCAGAGGCAGTCTGCATAATTTAGCGAGACCCTGTCTCAAAAAGTAAAAAAAAAAAAAAAAAAAAAAAATGGGCTGGGGGTACAACTCAGTGGTCCAGCACTTGCAAAGCATGTAAGCACGAGGCCCTGGGTTCAACCCACAGTACTGCAATAAATAAATAAATAAATAAGTTGCATCTAGGTCCTTCTATATCTCAAGTAGAGAGATAATTTTGGTCCAATACTCTTCATAAACTTACTTGTGATGAAATTGTGAACCACCTCCTTGTCCCACTTGTTTAATTAAAATGTTTTCTTAATTCAATCTATGTGGTGGTTGCTATTGAGTAAACCTCTCCGTCCAAACCTTTGTGTAATCATTTGGGGCCAGCTTTTCCTCATGTTGTTGCCTCTCCACACTGGCAAACCTGGAAGGATAAAACACTGCTTGCTTGCTTCTTTACAGTCTCTAAATTCAAATGAGAACATTTTATAATTTTCAAGCAATAGTTACTTAGGGCTTAATGTATAAGAAATTAAAAGTTCTTTCACTGCAGAATACATTGTTGTTGTTGGTAGGTACTGTTTAGTCAGTCCAACTCACAGTGACCCTATGTACTACTGAATGAAACGCTGCCCAATTCTGTGCCAGGCACACGATCTTATTTATGTTTAAGCCCATTGTTGCAGACACTATGTCAATCCATCTGCTGGAGGATTTTCCTCTTTTGCATTGACCTGCCACTCTCCCAAACATGATGTCTTTCTCTAGGGATTGATCTCTTCTGACTACATGCCCGAAATATGTAAGATGGAGTCTGGCCATCCTTGCTTCCAAGGAGCACTCTGGTTGCACCACTTCTAGGACAGATCTGTTGGTTCTTTTGGCAGTCCATGGTATATTCAGTAGACGTCTCCAGCACCATAATTCAAAAGCATCAATTCTTTTCCTCTCTCCTTTGTTCATTGTCCAGCTTTCACAACCATATGATGCAACTGAAAATACCATGGCATGAGTCAGACACACCTTCATCTTCAATGTGACATCTTTACATTTCAATACTCTAAAGAGATCTTTTGCCACAGCTTTTCCTAGAGCAATGTGTCTTTTGATTTCTTGACTGCTGCTTCCACGGGTGTTGATTATAGAACCAAGCAAAGCAAAATCTTGGACAACCTCAATCTTTTCTCCATTTATTGTGAAGTTGCATACTGACCCAGTTGTAAGGATTTTTGTTTAGTTGAAGTTTAGTCGCAACCCATATTGAAGGCTATGATCTTTGATCTTCTTCTGTAAATGTTTTAAATCCTCTTCACTTTGAGCAGAGTTGTGTCATCTGCATAACGCAGGTTGTTAATGAGTCTTCCTCCAATCCTGATGCCCTGCTATTCCTCATAAAGTCCAGCTTCTCGGATTATTTGCTCAGCGTATAAATTGAAGAGATAGGGTGAAAGTATACAGCCCTGACACACACCTTTCTCAACTTTAAACCGGGCTGTGTTTCCTTGTTCTACTTGAACAACTGCCTCCTGGTTCATGCAGATTCCTCATGAGTACAATTAGGTGCTCTGATATTCTCATTTTCCAAAGTGTTACCCATAATTTATTATGATCCACACAGTCAAATGCCTTGGCATAGTCAATAAAACATAAGATAGACATCTTTCTGATATTCTCTGCTTTAGGCTAATGTCCCCCTGACATCAGCAATGATGCCCCTGGTTTCCTGCCTTCTTCTGAATCCCACTTGATTTTCTGGTAATTTCTCTATCTACATACTGCTGCAGTCGCTTTTGAATGATCTTCAGTAAAATTTTGCTTGTGTGTGATATTAATGATACTGTTCGATAGTTTCCACATTCAGTTGGATCCCCTTTTTTGGGAATAAGCACAAATATGAATCTCTTCCAGTCAGTTGGCCAGGTAGCAGTTTTCCAAATCTGTTGGCATAAACATGTTAACACCTCCAGCGCTGCATCTGTTTGTTGAAACATCTCTATTGGTATCCCATCAATTCCTGGAGCCTTGTGTTTCGCCAGTTCTTTCAAGGCGGCTTCCACTTCGTCCTTCAATACCATTGGTTCCTCTTCATATGCAACCTCTTGAAATGGTTGGTCATCTACCAATTCTTTTTTATATAATGACTCTGTGTATTCCTTCTATATTCTTTTGATGTTTCCTGCATCATTTAATATTTTCCCTGTAGAGTCTTTCACTATTGCCACTCGAGGCTTGATTTTTTTCTTCACTTCCCTAAGCTTAAGAAGCACAGAGCGTGTTCTTCCCTTTTGGTTTTCTGACTCCAGCTCTTTGCACATGTCATTATAATATTTGTTTTTGTCTTCGAGAGCTGCCTTTTGAAATCTTTTGTTTAGATCCTTAACTTCATTATGTCTTCCTTTTACTTTACCTGCTCTATGTTCAAGGGCAAGGTCCAGCGTCTCTTTTGACATGTAATTTGGTCTTTTCTTTTTTTCTTGTCTTTTTAATAACCTTTTGCTTTCTTCTTGAATGATATCTTTTATGTCATGCTACAACTCGTCTGCCCTCCTATCACTTGTGTCTAGTGCATTAAAACTATTCTCGAGGTGTTCTCTGAACTCAAGTGGGATATGCTCAAGGTCATACCTTGGTGCTCAAAAACTTGTTCTAATTTTCTTCAGCTTCAGTCTGAACTTGCATATGAGAAGTTGATGGTCTGATCCACAGTCAGCACCTGGTCTTTTTTTGGCATTTAATATATAGGTTTTCCATCGTCTCTTTCCACATACATAGTCAGTTTGATTCCTGTGTGTTCCATCTGGTGATGTCCATGTGTATAATCACCATTTATGTTGTTGAAAAAATGTATTTGCAATGAAAAGGTCATTGGTCTGACAAAATTCTATCATGTGATCTCCCACATCATTACTGTCACCAAGACCATATTTTCCAACTACTAAACCTTCTTTGTTTCCAACCTTTGCGTTCCAGTCACCAGTAATTATCAGAACATCTTGATTGCATGTTTGATCTATTTCAGATTGCAGAAGCTGGTAGAAATCTTCCCTTTCTTCATTTGTGGCCTTAGTGGTGGGTGCATAAATTTGAATAATAGTCATATTAACTGGCCTTCCTTGTAGATGTATGTATATTATTCTATCACTGACAACATTGTTTTTCAGGACAGATCTTGAGATGTCTTTTTTGATGATGAATGCAACCCCATTTCTCTTTAGTTTGTCATTCCCAGCATAGTAGACCATATGATTATCTGACTCAAAGTGGCCCATGCCAGTCCATTTTAGCTCACTGATGCCTAGGATATCAATGTTTATGTGCTCCATTTCTCTTTTAATGATTTCTAATTTTCCTATATTCATACTACGTACATTCCATGTTCCAATTATTAATGAATGTTTACAGTTGTTTCTCCTCATTTTGAGTCATGCCGCATCAGCAAATGGAGATCCCTGGGGCTTTACTCCACTTCTGTCATCATGGTGGACTCTACTTTGAGGAGGCAACTCTTCCCCGGTAGTCTTTTGAGTGCCTTCCAACTTGGGGGGCTCATATTCTGGCACTATATCTGACAGTGTTTCTTTGCCATCCATAGGGTTTTCAATGGTTAGTTGTTCTGGGAGCGGTTTGCCTGTGCCTACTCCCTAGTCAGTCTTAGTCTGGAAGCTCAGCTGAAACCTGTCCACCATGGGTGACCCTGCTGGTATCTGAGATACTGGTGGCATAGCTTTCAGCCTTATCGCAACACACAAGCCCCCACGGTGCGGCAAACTGACAGACGTATGGGGGCAGAATACATACTGAGGATTATATTTTCTTGGGTTTTTTTCCCCGTATTCTTGACCATAAAAAAGCAGGCTTTCAAATTTTATCTGCTTCCGTCAGCTGTTTCCTCAAAATCAGAATAAAATGTAGCCACTGGCTACTTGACTATTAGTCTAGGATTTGGCTCAGTTGGTAGAGTGCTGCTCTGTGCTTTCTGAGGCCCTGAGTTCCATGCCCAGCAGTGCAAAAACAGGAGAAGGACTTGGCAATCAACTCCCAAAGCAATCCTGAAACAATCAGCATTGAAAAACCCTGTGAAGGTTGCTATGCGTCAGACCTGACTTGACGGAACCTAACAACAACAATTCAGTTTCAGAGATGTCTCCCTAGGGTGGTGGGGGGGTGGCATGGCAGAGCAGAGCACTTTATTTCATGGTGGCCAGGAAGCAAGAGAAAATTGCATACAGAAGAGGCCATAATAGTTTTCCCACCACTCACAACATATCTGACAAGCACCTCGAGAACTCACTACTTGCGCCAAACGAGACATTGATTAGCTTTACAAAAATGATGTCAAATTTGATACTAGTTTTATGTTATTTTTATTTCTCTAAACTTTATGATAATATAAAAATAAAGTCATTTTACACACACACACACACACACACACACACACACACACACACACACACACGTCTGTGGCCATATCACTGTGGTGTCTAATCCTGTCAGATCTAGGAAGCTAAGCAGGGTCGGACTTGGTTAGGACTTGGATGTGAGACCACCTAGGAACACCAGGTGCTGTAGGCTTGGGAGAAGGACCTGGCAACCCACTCCCCCAAAACAATCAGCCATTGAAAACCCTATGAATAGCAGAGAAACACAACACTAGTGTTTCATCTGTTGTACATAGGGTCACTATGAGTCGGATACCAACTCAACAGCACCTAACAACATACATAGATTAACCATGTTGTTAGGTGCCGTCTCATAGCGACCCTATGTACAACACAATGAAATGCTCCATGATGTGCCATGCCCAGCACTATTGTCAGTGCTTCTCTGCTATTCATAGGGTTCTTGATGGCTGGTAGTTTCTCCCATTTTTGCAGTGCTTGGGATCAAATCCAGGGCCTCAGATTGTGCAGATCAAGCAGTCTACCAACTAAGCTAAACCCCAGCCCATCACACTGTATTATATAACTTAATGCAGCCCAAAACAATTCTTTACTCAATGTGGTCCAGGAAAGCCAAAAGGTTGGACACCCTTGCTATAAACTCTTTCTATTTTGTGTTTTCCATTTAATATAAACTGGGAATCATACTGCATCACTACATAGCACACTTCCTCATTTTTAAAAATAGGACATTGCATGAATCCCCCGTGCAATGTTTTTATTTGTTTTGTACTGGGGGTTGAACCCAGGGCTTTACATACATGTTAGGCAAGTTCTCTACCACTGAACTGCACCTCTAGCCTCCTTTTTTAAATCTTGAGACAGTGTTTTACTAAGTTGTGCATTCTACCTATAGCCTTGAACTTGCTATCCTCCTGCTCGGCCTCAGGAGTCTCTGGGATTACAGGCATGTGTCATGGTGCCCAGCCCATGTAATGCTTTTAATAGTAATTACATCTTTAGGACCCAGAACAAGTCTTTCAAAACTCACACAAATAGCTGAAATGCCATACTTTAGTAATCAAAACTCATTAGAATACTATTGCTATACTAACATTTAAAAAATGCAAAAAAAAAAAAAAAAAAAAAAGACAGTATTGGCAATTGAACCCAAGGTCTCATGCATGTTAGGCAAGTGCTCTACTATAGAGCTACACCCCAACACCTGGAATGTGTTTTTTAATGTATCTTCTAATAGTGATTTACTACACCATATTACTTCTTGGATGTTTGTACTTGAGGAAAAGCAGATTCAATAAGAGGTAGGTGGAGGCTTGCAGGATGTGAAAGGAATGTGGAATAGTCTTGTTCCCTACTGCCCACCAGCAGTAATTGGGGGTTGACCCCAGGGCCTCACACATACTTTTTAAGTACTCTTATCACTGGGCTGCATCTACAGCCCATTTTTAATTTTTTTTAAATTTTGAGACAGGGTCTCACTAAATTACACAGACTGCCTCTGGCCTCAAGCTTGCAATCCTCCTACTTCAGGCTCCAAAGTTGCTGGGGTTATGGGTGTGTGCCACCACACCCAGCAGGGACTTTGGATGTTATCAATACTATAGACACCAATCTTGACTCAAATCATGGTTTTGGGAACTAGGAATGTAATGCAGTTCAGTGGTAGAGTGTGTGCTTAGCACATATGAGGCTCTGGGTTCAATCTGTAATCCCCTAAAACAGTTCTACATAAATTTACTATATGACCCAGCACTTCCACTTCTAGTTTTCTACCCAGGAGAATTAAAAACATATGTCCATATAAACTTTACAAATCCTCAGAGTAGTGTTATTCATAATACTCAAAAGTAGAAACCCAGATGTCTATTGTCTGATGAATAGATAAGCAAATATATCCATACAATGAAATATTCAGCAGTAAAAAGTATTAATGTGTGATATAAACTGGATGAACTTTGAAAACATGCTAGATGAATGAAAGTTACAAAAGACCACATATTGTATGATTCTCTTCATATGAAATATTCAAGAAAGGCGGTGGTCATGGTGGTGCAGGCCTGTAATCTCAGCACTCAAGAGGCCAAGACAGGAGGATCTTAAGTTTGAGGCCAGCCTGGAAAACATAGCAAGACCCTGTTTCCAAAAAAACGTGGGGTGGAGGGAGGAACCTATAAGGGGTCCTGAGGTGCAGCTCAGTGGTAAAGCACTTGCAAACTATACAGGAGACCCTGGGCTCAACTCCCAAGTATGGCAAAAAAGGAAAAGTAGACTAGAGGTTATCTAGGGCTGATAATCAGGAATTAACTGCATGAAGTATCTTTAGGGTAGTAGAAATGTTCTAAAACAGCATTTTGGTGATGTCAGCACAACTAAGTATATTTGCTAAAAATTATTAAAGTTTACACTTGAAATGGGTAAATTTTTTGGTGTATAAATTACAACTCCATAAAGCTAGGGTTTTGTTTTTGTGTTGCTGGGGATAGAACCCAGGGTCTTGTGCATGCTAAGCACATGCTTGACCACTGAGCTACATCTCCAGCTCCAGAGCTGCTTTTAAAAATCATGTTTTTGCTTTTCCTTACTAGTACACTTAATAGTACACCAACACTATACACAGTTACCACTCAGAATTAGCCAATTTTCTAATAACAAATAGGATGTTTTGCTGAAATAAGTGGAAGAGGCAAAGGACATTAAATGATGTGATTTACTTTTCCAACCCCAACCCCTAGTAGAATAATGTCTATAAAACTATAGGAACTAAATTATTTACTGTCTGTAGTTTAGATTAGAAATTTTGCTCACAGGGAACTAACCGACCTGTCATTAATGAGAATTTACAAACCAAAACTACATCCTGGGGATGAATAATGGGTTGGGGACAGGAAAGAGAGAATCAGTATTATAGCTGACTGTTCCTACCCTGATTTGCTGGTGCAGAAAAACAAGTACAGTCACACATAAGCACAATGTGCATCATGACAATTATAGCTAATTTCATCCTTTGCAAGTTGAAAAGCATTGAGAAACCACTCAAAATAAAGGGGACATAGAGGAATTGCTTGAGTTTCAGAAAGGAACAGACCCAGTAAAATCAGCAGTTTATTAAAATTCATTTGAATGATTTTAAAATATCAGTAAGTTGATCTTCATGTAGATTTCTTTTAAAATATAAAAGATGCATTTCCTCTAAGATCAAGACTAGGACAAAGATGTCTACTGACTCCTCTCATTCAATATTGTGACTGAAGTCCTAGCCAGAGGAATCAGGCAAGGGAAAGAAA
>VMDO01015867.1:0-49663 GCA_007922755.1 Pedetes capensis
TGTGTGTGTGTGTGTGTGTGTGTGTGTGTGTGTGTGTGTGTGTGTGCATGCGTCTGTCTTTGTCTCTCCCTGGGGGAGATGCTGTATCCACCCCAGGGAGCTCTTCAGTGGTGAGGGGTGCGTTCTTCTTTGCTGTAACCTGCCTGCCTAGCTGTGGTCCCTAGTGGACAGATAGCTGAAGCTTTCTGAGCAAGTTATTTATAAGACAGAAGCTAGTTTTTAATGGCAGGACAAGGAGATGCTTCATTCAACAGAAGGAAAGGAAGAAAAATTGGGAGTTGAGTGTAAAAATGTACAACATCTATTATGTAGCTGCTTTTGGCTCAGTGATACAATGCTAATACTATCGCTGAGAATCATACTGCTCAAGCTGTTCCTTTCTTTTTTTTCCAATTTTTATTGTGGTAAACTACACACAATGTAAAATTTACCATCTTAACCATTTTTAAGTGTATAACTCACTGGTGCCTGCAGCCAAACCACCCTGGTGTCCGATCTCGTCAGATCTCAGACGCTAAGCAGGGTCACACCTGGCTAGGACTTGGATGGGAGACTGCCTGGGAACATCAGGTGCTGTAGGCTTGGGAGAAGGACCTGGTAGCCTACTCTTGAAACAGTCAGCCATAGAAAACCCTATGAGTAGCAGAGAAGCCCTGGCAATAGTGCTGGGCATGGTATAGTGTTAGGAAGTGTTTCTTTCTGTTGTACATAGGGTCATTATGAGTTGGTCCTGACTTGATGGCACCTAACAACAACACTGGTATTAAGTACATTCATGTTGTATAACCATCACCATCATCTACCTCCAGAACTCTTTTCACCTTGTAAAACTAAAACTCTACCCACTGAATAATAACTCTCCTCTCTCAGCTCCTGGCATCCACTGTCCTACTTTCTCTTTTGATGATTTGACTGTGTTCCTCCCGTAAGTAGAATCACACAGTATTTGTCTTTTTGTGATCTGCTTATTCCAATTAGCAAAATGTCCTCAAGATTTGACTATGTTATAGCGTATGTTAGAATTTCCTTTTTAAGGCTGAAAAGTAATTTCATTCTATGTATACCACATTTTCTTTTAACATAGGTGTTCTTAGACTGTTGTCGCCTGATCCTCAGCGGCCATGAGCTATTTATGGTAATTTTGTTTATTTATTTACCTTTGGAGACAGTGTCTCCCTATGTAGTCCTAGCTAGGCTTGAACTTTTGATGATCTTGCCTCAGCTTCTCAAGTACTGGCATTACAGGCATGTGCCACGATGCCTAGCTTTTATTTATGTTAATCCTAAAGGCATAATAAATTAGATCTTTACTTGAGTTAAGGTTACCTGGGCCCAAAGAATCCTCCAGTCCCTATTGACTGTGGGGTTTAATTCTAATAACTTCTGATGGATCCATAAGCACCATGCGCTAAGTAGAAGCTCTCAGTGAGTAAGCAAAACTGGGAAAATGAGTTATGTTGTAGCTGCTGTTTGAGCTGAGCCTTTTAAGTCTTTGAGGGAACCATGCTAGGGAAAGGGCCAAAGTCTGAGACCAGACCAGAGGATGGAAAGACTGGTATCTCTGGGCCCTAGTATTTCTCTGAACATGTTCCACTGAAGCTGGATCAGCATAGCTCTGTGGCTGGGAAGAGGCTAAAAATGCCTTAGCTTCTGTTTTCACACCTGTCCTAGGCTGGACTCCAGTTTTATCCAGGTGCCAGGCCTCCACAGGAAGAATTGAAAAAGACATTCTGAAATCATGCAAGAGCTGGCACCAAGTTAAAATGATGAAAATGTCTACAGAACTGGCTTCATTCAATGGAAAATACTGTACATCCTTTGGAACTTGTAAGTACATAGGAGCCATGCTTTTTTGGGAGCTCCACAGTCATTGTCCCTCTGGTCAAATGCTGAAGGAGGAGAGTTCAGGCCGAGAGCAAGTTTGTTTGACTCATTGGGTACACTACTAGGACTTCCAGACTTACTGCACCCCTCCTTCTGGGCTTAGAAGTGTTCCTGACCTGAGTTCCATTGTTGGTCTACAACTTCCCAGTTGTGAGATCTTGGGCAACTCGCTTCCCTTCTCTTAGGTACTGTTCTATGGTACAGGTGATTACGGGCATGATAAGTCTGCCAAATAGCATTAGGTGAGAAGAAAGAAGTAAGAGTGCTTTGTTAAGTTGTTGTTAGGTGCCATCGAGTTGTGTCCGACTCATAGTGACCCTCATAGGGTTTTCAATGGCAGATTGTTTTGGGATTGCCTTGGGAGTGGGTTGCCACGTCCTTCTCCCATTTTTTCGGTGCTGGGAATCAAACTGGGGACCTCAGAGACTGCAGAGTGGCTCTCTACCAGCGGAGCTAAATCCCAGCCCATGCTTTGTTAAGTAGCTAACAGTTAAATACTTATTCTGGACAAATTTAGGGATATGGTTTTCTTCATTTTTTGAGATAGAGTCTTGCTGTGTTGCCCAGGCTAGTCTTGAACTCCAGGGTTCAAGTTCTTCTCCCCCCTCAGCCTCCCAAACAGCTGGGAGTACAAGTGCCCACTATCTTGCCCTATGATTTCTTATTTAATCAACAATCTAATGAAGAATTTGTCATTGGCCACATTTTGCACAGGAAGAAACTGAACCATAAGCCACTCAGCTAGCTGATAAGTAGAAGAGCTGGGATTATATGTACGTATGTATGTGTATGTGTATGTATCTTTGAGACAGTGTTATGTTTTAAATCTAAAATGTCCGTCACAGGTCATATGTTTGAATGTTTGATTCTCAGCTGGTGGCTCTACCCTAGGAGGCTATGGAATTTTGGAAGGTGGGACCTAGCTTTGCAAAGTAGGTCACCAGGGATGGGCCTTTGGAGGTTTTATATAGGCCCCAGTTCCAGTAGCTTTCTGCTTCCCCAGTTGCCAAGATGGGTGATTCTGTGCCACAGGCCCTGCTGCCATACCTTCCTGCCTCTGCATTGAAATCCTCTAAACTGTGAGCCCAATGAATCTGTCCTCCCATAATTTAGTTGTGTTATGTGTTTTGCCATATCAATGCACAAGCTGACTAACACAGACGGGGGCTCACTATGTAGCCCAGGCTGGCCTCAGAGTCAAGATCCTCCTGCCTCAGCCTCCCAGGTATTGGGATTATAGGCTTGTATCACTATGCCAGGAAAGAGGTGAGATTTAATTGTCAATGGTGAAATCCATAGTTGGGACCACAGTTTAAGAAATGGTATGTCCGTGGTGTGTACACAGTGGTGCCATGGTTTGCAAAACTGGTGCTGCCTCCAGGAAATCGTACTGTGTGGTCACTTGTCCAGTAGAGTAAAACCAGAGGATGTGCTAGCTGGAAGGGCTGACAGTTCATTGGTGTCTTCTTTGTACAACAGAGAAGATAGGCCTAGAGGGGAAGGGGCTTGCCTGAGACTGTGTAGCAAGTCTGTGGCAGAGGAAAAGTGAGAACCAGGCTTCCAGCTGTGAGACCAGAGTTCCTTCTCAGTACTGCACCATCAACCTTATGTTGAGCCTGTGAAAGCCACCTGGTCTCCCTCTTAAGGAAAGGCTCTGGGAGTAGATTAACTGAGTAATGGTTTTTTTGTGTGTGGTACTTGGGGGTTGAACCCTGGCCCTCTCACATACTTTGCAAGTGTTCTACCACTGGGCTGCACCCCCAGCCTACTTTTTATTTTTTATTTTTTTGTAAGATAGGGTCTTGCTAAGTTATGCAGGATGCCTCTGGCCTTAAACTTGTGATCCTTCTGCTTTGGCCTCCCAAGTCACTGGCAATACAGGTTTGTGCCACTGTACCTGGCTCCCCAACCCATTTTTAATTTATTGATTTATTTTTATTTTGAGACAGGGTCCTACTAAGTTGCACAGGCTACCTCTGACCTCAAACTTGCAATCCTGCTTCTATCTCTTGAATTGCTAGGGTTAGAAGCATGTGCTACTGTGCCCAGCTTGAGTAGTGAGTTTTGAATCGTGGGCAGTATTAATCTAAAGGGAATGGGTGAAGACAGCAAGGTTAACTAGTAAAAGTGAAATAGATTATGTTAGCCAATTTAGGAGAAAGTCAATGGGTTCATGAGAGGTGAGAATAGGGAGAATAGGGAGAAGCAGCCAGCATAACTGCAGTGTTTTTCATTCTTGAGACTGTGTGTTAGAAGAGCCAAGAACGCTGAAATTGAACAAGTCAGATATGAATAAAGGCTGTTTAAATGCTATTCCTGGTCACTCTGGCAATTGGGTCTCTTTCCCATGCTAAAGATATTAAAACAAGGTAAAACATACAAATGAACTAAATAGGAATCCAAGGTATAGTCATACGTAGTCTGGATGGGCCCATTTTAAGGAAAAGTCTAGAAGTTTATGCACCCAAAAGCAAATGGAGATAAGAGGGGAAGAACTTGTGTTGTATATGAAAGGGTCAAATGGATTGTCTTCTCATGGACTCTGGTCACAGGCAACATAGATAATAAATCATGTAGTTTCCAGTCCGTTGTTGTCCTACCTGTTCTACACGATAATATAGTTGCAGTAAGAAAACACAGGCCCATTCTTTGAAGGTTCTCTCTGAATTTGGTTGGGTTGTAGAATTCAGAACAGCCTGCTTCTTAGATAAGTGTTTTCAAACTTCACTGTTTAGCAAGATTACCTGGAGGGGACCTGGGTCTGACACCCAGTGATCTGAGAGCAGGCAACTGGACCGGCAACTCACTCTATGCAGGAGTCTGAAGCAGAAGTCATGTGTGGGGCCAAGGCCACTGGGCTTGCCATTTAGTCCAGCCCCATCACTCAGTCAAGTGTGCTACCGTTTTTTTTTTTTTTTTTAAACCCCTGATACTGGGAGTTTGAACCCAGGGTCTCACACATGCTTTGCAAGCGCTCTATCACTGAGCTGCACTTGCAGCCCATATTTTACTTTTTATTTTAAGGCAGGGTCTCACTAAATTGCGCCTTGAACTTGAGACCCTCCTGCCTCTGCCTCCTCAGTCACTGAGATTACAGTTGTGCACCACCAGGGCCGGAAGTGTGCTATTTTTGTTCCCCTTTTGCTTCTTTGAAGCTTCAGTTGTGGTATGATTTGTTTTGTCTTCTCTTCAAGTGTCTGGGGAAATTCACCCTGCCTTTCATGGTTTTGCATTTGATGTATTAGTAACCTGTTGGTATGCACGGTCACATAGCTGTGGGGCTGGACAGTCCTGAGATGCCACAGAGCCCTGATTCTCCCTTCCATTCTCTCACTTTGATTCAGGGTAGTGCTTCCTTTTATAGAGGATGTGCTGCCCGAATGAGCGAAATAAACTCTTGTGAGATTCCCTTCCTTCTTCCTCTTCGTGGTAGTCTGTAGAAGGCTTACTGCATCAGAACCTCAACTTGGCTTGCAGGAAGCAGGAAGAAATGAAGTGTGCAAGTGTGGAACTAACCACTGTGCTAGGTAAGACTTTCCTTCCTGGAGGAATCCATAAACACTGCTGTGGCCTCCCCACTACACCTCCTCTGCAATGGTATAAAAGGCAAGAAGCAATGGTTCTGTGTTCTTCTACTACTGATTTCTCACTGCAGGAGAGCTGCTGCAAATCTGGGGTCCACCTCTGTGAAACCCAAATGAAAGAAAGTAGCAGGGAGCCTTGAGACATTTGCATTAATGCTGTACACATCATCTGCACTGCTTGTTTGTGGGTCTGTTAGCAAACTTAAGTGGGCAGTGAATCGTCATTCTTACCAGTCTCTGAACCTGGTCCAGGGTTGGTGGACTGACCCAGCTCACTGCTGTTTCTTTTCTTTTTATTTTAATTAATTTTCTTATTAATTCTAATACTCAAATATCCTAAGGTTATTATGTGTACAAAGTTGTGTGCAAAGAAACAGTTTTCAGATGAAAGTTGTTATTAGCTGCTGTCAGGTCGGTACTGTGACCCTCATAAGGGTTTCAATGGCTGATTGTTTCGGGATTGCTTCGGGAGTGGATTGTCATGTCCTCCCATTTTTGCAGTGCTGGGGCTCAAACTCAGGGTCTCAAAGAACACAGAACAGCACTCTGTCAACTGAGCTAAACCCCAGCCCCTCAGATGAAAGTTATTAAAAGTTAATTCAGATCTTCACTTGTATTTTTCCAAGTTATAGGCTGAATTGTGCCTCCCCTCCTCCTGCCTCAAAATTCTTCTCTTGAAGTCCTGATCCCCTAAGACCTCAGAATGTGACCTTACTAGAAGATAGTCAAGTTCAATTGAGGTCATTAGGGTAGGCCTTAATCCAATTTTTCTATTGTCCTCCTGAGAAGGGGAAATGTGGGCACAGACAGTCATACAGGGAGAATACCATGTGAACTTGGGGACAACTATCTACAAGTCAAGGAACAGTTCTTTCCCTCACATCAGAAGGAACCAAGCTTGCTAGTACCTTGACTTTGGACTTCAGTCCTCCAGAACCATGGAGCAGTGTATTTCTGTGGTTTTAACTACCCTGTTTGTGGTACGTTGTTCTGGTAGCCCTAGCAAACTAACACACAGATGTTAAAATGAAACCTAATCTGTAACTCCCTGCAATGCTTCTAGAATTCCTCTTCTCTGTCTTCCTGTTTGTTTCACATATACAGCTACTATGCACCTCCTGCTCTCTTAACTCTAAAATTTCTTCCTTCTAGCACAAATGACTTTTATTTTTCCAACACCTCCCATTAGGAAATAAGAAATCAGCAGTTTATGATTTATTGTTCTTAAACACAACTTTCTGATGATTGATTTTGTATTCCAAATACCTTAATCTTGAGAAAGATGGTATTGTTGTTGTTGTTAGGTGCCGTCAAGTCGGTATCCGACTCATAGCGACCCTCTGTACAACAGGGGAAACACTATTGTCAGTGCTTCTGTGCTGTGCATAGGGTTTTCAATGGCAGATTGATTTTTGGGAGGGGGTTGCCAGGTCCTTCTCCCAAGAAAGATGGTATACCACATCTAAAACACAAGATTTAGGGTCACTAAAAGTATATGGGGTTAGGGTTTAGTTCATTTGGTAGAGTGTTGCTTTGTATTCTCCAAGGACTTGAGTTCCATCCCCAGTACTGCAAAAATGGGATAAGGACATGGCCAACCACTCCCAAAGCAATCCTGAAACAATCAGCCATGGAAAACCCTATGAGGGTTGCTGTGAGTTGGACCCAATTCAACTGGATCTAACAACAACAACAACAACAACAGAAGTGTATATCCCCCATTGTAAATAAAAAGCTTGCATCTGTTTAGGCATGAGGTGAGCATTGTTTCTATGTAGGTTGCTTAGTCTGGGACTTATCTCCAGGTGAATGTAGAAGAATCTAGTGTTCTAAGTCAGGAGACTAAGAAGATGGCTGTTGCTGGTAGAAAACTCTCAGCAGGGAATTTGACCCTGACTAGTTTGCTTAGCAGAGTAGAAGGCATTTATTCCATCATCAACAGAGTTTAGACCAATGAAGTGTTGGCACAGCCAGCTGGGATTTGATGGACTACATAGCAGCTTGGGGCGCCAGATTCAAGTTATCACTCATGTATATTATTTTTGCATACCTAGAAAGATCTCTCCTTAGTCACTTGCTGAAAAGACTTATCATAGCCGACCAGACATTGCTAGTTTTAGAAAGACCTCCACTGAAAACTCTCCAAGGGTCACTATGAGTCAGACACAACTCAATGGCACCTAACAATAGCAACAACATTTGCAAGTTGGCCCTTGGCTGGCATCTGGAAACTTGGCATTTGGATTGTTTGCTAACTGATTAGGCCGATTGATACTGTGTATACCAGATTTCCTTCTGACAGTTGGAAATTTTGCTATGCCAGGCAGGGTAAGCCTCTGCAACCAGCACCAATACAAGCCTTGGTGCTGAGTGCATAGCAGGCTTCCTAGGCAGAAACACTACACCCATTACCGCATTTTTCACTGCTGGAGCAAAGAACATGCTTATGCCCCTTGCAGGAGGGAGAGAGTATAGGAAGCCTGAGCAGCATTTCCCTGCTCCACCCTGTCTTCTGACTCTGATGACTTGTTGTGTATCCTTTCATTATAATGAAACTTAACTGAGTACAACTGAGTCCTATGAGTTATTCCAGAAAATCATTGAACATATAGGTCATCTTGGAGACTCCTGAGACAGTCATGATGTCATTTTTCAATGTGCCTTTAGATTGTTTGTTAGTATTTTATACGTTTTCTTTATCAGTGTTCTTAAATTTAGCTCCCATTTATCAAGGTTTAACTTCATATACACTGTTCTAGATATCTTGACAGGTAGCAGTTTCTTCAAATCTGTTTCGGTTACCAGGCCTTCTATAGGCAAGAAGGCTGAGGCCCACAAAAGGGGCCAGACTTACCCAAAGTCACATGACTACTAACTGAGGAGCAGAACTGGGCACCAGGGCTAGGGCTGTCTGCCTCCAAGTTGGGGTAACCAACCATTCTAGTTTTTGCTAGACTGAGGGGTTTTCTGGGATGTAAGACTTTGAAGAATAAATCTGGGCTGGGGTTGGGCAAACTGGGAGAGTTAGTCACCCTAGTTCAAGTTTACAGATTTTTAAAATACTTTATCCAATGAGATGTTGTAATTTTCCTGAAAGAGACCTTGTCCCCATTAAGAACTAGACATATTTAGACCCAAGTTGGAAGTGCCAGACACCTGCTCTCTTGAGGGAACAATTTTCAGATCCTTAGTGTCAAATGCTCTGCATCTCCCAGCTTGGTTTGCTTTGGCTACAGCAAGCATCCAACTAGTGGGGATGGGCTACATGCAGCCCAGGACAGCTAGTGATGTGGCCCCACAAAACCCCTTAATATGATGTGTTTTTTAGCATTTATTTTCTTTGTACCTCCCCTGTCCTTATTATGTATACACACTGTTATATAACTTGTGTGAGGTCCAAGATGATTCCTCTTTACTTGATGTGGCCCAGGAACAACAAAAGGTTGGATCCCTCTAGCCTAGAGCTTTGTCCTTTCCTCTTTCCACCAAGCCCTCCCCTTGCCCAGCTCAGCCCACCCCATTTTTCAACATTATAGGTTTTAATTTCCTTTACCATCCCCTTTGCAAAAACTTCTTTCCTGATTTAATTACTATTTCTCTTAATTTAATTTCATTCTCTCGATTGTCATTAAACTCCTAAAATTGTTTGCCCAAAGAGTTTAATGGCGAGGTCCAGTGCTTAGAGATTAATTGTCGTCATTTTGCCTTTAAACACAGGTACTTTCTTGTTTCTCTTCAATTATCTTTGGGAGGAAGGAAGGGGACCATCCTTCTTCCTAGGGCCTCCCTCGGGGCTGCCTGCTGAGACAGAGAAAGCCAAGCCTTCTAAGCTTTTCTTGTACTTTCTCCTGACTAATCTCAGTATCTTGGAGAAGGCTGAGAACCCCGGCTTCTCAGGTGGGCTCGGGTCAGGAATGGCTGTAGGGACAGGAGCCTAGGCTTGGGAGACGTGGCTCTGTGCCAGAAGGGTTTGGGATGGTGGGAGGAGAACAGAGCTGGCTCTGCTTTAACCGTTCTGCCCAGCCAAGGTCTCCCAAGACCCAAGGCTGCAGCTCAAAGGAACAGGCACACCTTGAGCTAGAAATTCATTTTCCTGGAATGTCCCTCTTAGGAAACAGACATTTCCCACCCCTGTGTCTCTTTCTCACATTGTCAGTACTGCTGCCCTTTGACCTTTCAGAGACCCCAGTACTCAAGCTCTCTGTTTTCTCCAGCACCATCACACCTGAGTCTCCTTTCTTCATGGACAGACCCTTGAAAAATGGATGCAGAGGCAGAGAGAAGATTCCAGACTCTGGCCCCTGCTTTATGATACAATTGCTTTGGCCCAGCCCTTGTGCAGGTGAAATACCCTGGAGAGGCAGAAAGCACAGGGTCTGGGGGTCTCAACCAGGGTCTCAGCTGTGCCTGACACTTAGGGAGCCACGCGATCTGGTGGATCACCTAACCCCTGAGCTTCAGTTCCCTGCCTGTGGGCAATCAGATACGATTCCATCTAAAGGGAGCGTAGAGCTGAACTTTCTTCTATTTGAAGGCTAAATGAATGATTGGAAGGAAAGTATTTAGCACAGTTCCTGCAGCATAATAAGCTTTAAATCACAAATATTATTAACCCCTGCTAGCATTGGTCCTGTACAAGTCATAGAATCTCCAACTTGTAGGACTGAAAAGGAAATGAAGCCTTTTTGGCCACCCTTTCCTTCTTACCCCTTCCAATTTGATTATGAAACCTTCTGTTCAACTTTTGACCTTGTGTCTTGCTTGGATTCTTCCTGTGATGGGGAGCTCATTGCTCTTGGGGAATCCCTGCCTTTTTGTCAGAGTATAGGTATGATATGTTTAAACTGCTTTCCTGCTGCAGGGAACCGAAAGCTGTTCCCTATGCAGCTATAATCATGCAGTCTGCCAGGGAACAAGAGCATTTGGAGATAGATGGGCAAACAGCTCAGTGGCGCACAGGGTAGGGTTCCAGACTCCTGATTCTCTTCTTCCCCGGATTTTGGGAACCTGCCACAGCTGAAGATGAGGTACTGGGATGAGGAAGGCCATAGCAGACCCAGGCATATTTTACAGACAAAGCCTCAAAGACCCCGAAGGAACCTTTGAAATCACCCTTTCCCTGGGTTCATGAGGATCATAAATGATACCATCCTTCCCTTGTTATTCATGCTCGTTAAATGCCAGAATAAAGAGCTTAGAGCTCACCAGGGGCTCTATCCCGGTTTTGCAGGGGCTGCTGGGCTACATTTATGATGAGAAGGCCCTGGGGTGTTTAATAAACTGTCTGATTGTCTAATAAAACTCTCCCACGGCCCTACTGATGTGACTAACTTCATGTCGCACGATCTTGTAGTACTGGAGCAGTACCAGAATGTATTTTAAATTCTCATTGTATCTATTTAGTTTGTATTTAAGGGAAAGGATGTTCAAGGTTGAAAGCAGTTTTTCTAATGTAAGGACTTGTAGGTACCTAGGTGTGAAAAGTTAGAAACTGTGCTGTCAGCCTTATCAAAACAGTCATGGAATGATGTATGGACAGGAGAGGTATAAGAAAGATAAGCAGTATAGATTCATGGCTTAGCTAATTGCAGAGCCTTACTGTTCTCTTAACAATTGTGGTTTGTGAAATAATGGATTCTCCGTCTCCACAGTCATGTATGTATATATTGATATAATGCTGAATTCATTCTCATTTGTGTTAAATAGATTTTATCTAGTGTAATGATAGGAATTTGTTTTTTTTTTTTGAGACAAGGTCTCACTGTGTAGCCGAGGCTGTGGAACTTGGTATCTATCTGCTTGCCTCAACTACCTAAAGGCTGGGATTACAGGCATGTGCCACCACACTGGCCTTTTCTTTATTGTCTTTTTTTTTTTTTTGGTGCTGCAGACTGAACCCAGGGCTTCATGCATGCTTGGCAAGTACCCTACCACTGAGCTACCTCTGCAGCCCATGCCTGGCCTTAATGATATATTTTATATAAGTGCCTAGATGGGTATAATGGGATTGGGTCTTAAAACTTAATCTGGCCAATTCTTTCTTAATACCAATGACCAAATTGAGATCCAGAGGGGTTAATGGATTTGCCCAAGATCACACAGGGAGTAAATGCAGGGCTGGGGTTCAAGCCTAAATTTTTAGGCTTCTAATATGGGGCTCTTTCTACCATAAGAAGCCCTTAATACACCTATATGTGCATGACGGGCTGGGATTTAGCTCAGTGGGTAGAGTGCTGCGCTACAGTCTCTGAGGTCCTGAGTTCTATTCCCAGCACCACAAAAATGGGAGAAGGACCTGGCAATCCACTCCCAAGGCAATCCCGAAACAGTCAGCCATTGAAAACCCTATGAGGGTCGCTATGAGTTGGATACCGACTCGACGGCACCTAACAACAACAACAACAATGTGCATGACAGGGGATCCAGCTGTAACATTTGTCATCATTGGCCACCAGGACTCACTGGGCCCACCTGATGGCTTTGTTCACTGTTCTTTGTCCCTCCCACTTTGCCCCTTCAATCCAGATGTGGCTGTGGCATAATAAAAAGCAGACAGCCTTTGAACTTGGAGCGGCTAACTTCTGAGCCAGCTGTCACTTCACTGGCCCTCTGTTTCCTCATTTGTAAAAGGGGTTTCTTCCTCCTGCAACCCTCAACCTGCAGCCCTGTGGTACCATCTGATGGGATATAAATGGCTGTCAAACCTACCTAGGGTGCGGGGATGGCATAGAGGTTAATCTCTCTCCTCCTCCCTGTTCTGTGATCCCTTCTGAATTCACTTGGCGAATGGATCAAGTTTCTATGTTCAATGTGCTGTCCCAGCTCACACCACGCCAAGGAGGCACCACAGGCCCTTTTCTGTGACTTCCCCTCCTGGACACATACAGCTTCTGCGTGTGTGTAGCTGACTTTATTGAGGACTTGAAGCAGAAGACAGGTCTGCAACCCGACTTGGTGTTGTTTGTTTCCTCTTCTTAGAGCACCTGTCTGCAGGGGGTCACCCCCCAGAAACTCGCTGTCTTTCACTTCAACTCACAGAGTAACTTAGCTCCCCAGTTCTCTGTCATTTACAGACTGCTTTGCTGTGACAGAGTCCTATAAAACAAGGCCATAAACAGGCTTAAGTTTTTCTCTTATATAAGGGAAGGATGGAGGTAGGTAGGGCCTGGGTTTTTAAAAAAAGAAATTTATTTCTCATGGCTCTGGAGGCTGGGGAGTCCAAAATCAAGGCCCTGGCAGGTTCATTTGTCTGGTAAGGCCACATCCTCAGGAAGAGCAGAACTCTGTGTCCTCATGTGGCAGCAGAGAAGGGCAGCTAGATAAACACAGTACAGAGCCTTTTTTGAAAAAAATCCTTTCCATTGACAAAGGAGAAGCCCTCAGAGCCTAATCACCTTTAAGTCCCCCACCTTTTATACTATCACATTGGCAACACTTGACATTTGAGGGGGACACATTCAAACCATAGCAGCGTTCTAGACCTGGTCTTGTAGTACTACAGTCTCATCAATGTCATGATCTCCTCTTGTCTGTTTTATTTTATTTTGTTTATTTATTTATTTTTTTTGGCCATACTTAGCACAATTCTTATGTCCTCCATCAGGTTTACCTCATGATTGCAAAATGACTGCTGCAGCACCAGTAAGTACATACAGATTTCAAGCAGAGGAAGAAAAAAGCCAATAAGGGGCTTTCCAACTGAGTTAGTTCTCTTTTTAGGGAGTATTTCCAAAAATCCTATGTAGCAGTTTTTTCTCTTCATTCCATTGGTCAGAAGTTAGTCATGTAGCCCTCTTGTATAGAAGGGCGCCTAAGAGATCCAATTATTCATCTGGGCACATTTCCACTCCCAACAAAATCAGGCCCCCGTATGAGAAGAGAAGAATAAATTTTGGATAGGTAACCGTGACAGCTGCAATCCCCATCTCAGCTCTAGGTCTGCCTTTGCATAATCAAGGACTCATTTTTCCATTAAAACTAAGAGGCCATCACATTGCTGATGTGAGGGAGCTGGAGTAGAAGAAATGGCTAAATCTTTCCTCTGCTGTCTTCAGCAATAGCCTTAGAAAGTGGAAGGGACAGCAAAGAGATGAGTCTTCTGTCTGATGTGAACTTCATCACCTTTTTTCGGAGGAAGAAGCAGTTAGAGTTGCCTTGTATTTTCCTATTACAATCCTCAAGAATTATTGTGAAAGTGTGCTGTTGTTATTAGGTGCTATCAAATTGGATCCAACTCATAGCGGCCCTCATAGGGTTTTCAATGCCTGATTGTTTGGGGATTGCTTTGGGAATGGATTCTTACGTCCTTCTTCCATTTTTGCGGTGCCAAGGATCGAACCTGAGTCCTCAGAGAGTGTGGAGCAATGCTCTGCCAAATGAGGTGAACCCCAGCCCATGAAAGTGTGTTGTTGTTGTTGTTAGGTGCCATTGAGTTGGTGTCCCACTCATAGCAACCCTATGTACAACAGGTGAAGCAGTATTGTCAGTGCTTCTCTGCTATTTATAGTGTTTTCAATGGCTGATTGTTTTTTGGGAGTGGGTCTTTCTCCCAAGCCTACAGCACCTGGTGTACCCAGGCAGTCTCCCATCCAAGTACTAACCATGTCCAATCCTGCTTAGCTTCCACGATCCGATGGGATCAGAGGCCATGGTGGTACGGCTGCAGGCAAGAAAGTGTTTTATAAACCTAAAATACCATTCAGCGGCCAGAACAATCATTTGTCATGATTATGAGTGTTGACATATCTCCTAAAGCTGCCTGCTCAGTTGAAGGAAAAATGTCTTCTGAGAGAGAGATGAAGAGATGAGGAGAGAGGGGAGGAAGGAGAAGAGGAGGGGCATGGAAAGGAGAGAGAGAGGAAGGGAGAGATGGAAGGTAAGTCACATTATCCTCCAGCAAAAGGCAGATGAGAAGTGGGCTGGACATTGGTTTTCAGAAGGCTGCCTTTCAACTGGACTCTTTCTCAGACCCTTGTTCATTTGTTAGTTTGTTTGAGGCAGGGTCTCCCTAGCCCAGGCTGGTCTTGAACTCACAATCCTCTTGCCGCAGCCTCTTAAGGACTGGGATTACAGGAGTGCACCATCACACACGGCTTTTTGAGACTTTGAACTCCAAAGTTCCCAGGCACCATTATTCCCATTATCTTTCCGTGATGTTTTCATAGTGTGAGAAATTAAAATGTAGTTTCTTCATATATGTTGTTGTTGTTGTTAGGTGCCGTCGAATCAGGTCTGAATCATAGCGACCCTCAAGGGGTTTTCAATGGCTGATTGTTTCAGGATTGCTTTGGGAGTGGACTGCCACATCCTTCTCCCATATCTTCATATATAAGAAGCATTATAATCAGAGTAATTTAAGTCAGTGCTTTCAGTAGGAGACTTAAAAAAAATGTTTTAGTGCATGATTCAAGTTTCAAAAATGCTGCCTTTGACCTTGGCCCATCTGGCAGGTGGCTGCACAGCCCTGAGCAGGCCTTCCTGAGAAGCTCCTGAGTTCTCTTCCCCTTTCACTGGCTGCTGCTGCTGTGGTTTGCAAGGACTTTCCCATGTGATGAGTCACTGGGCCTTAATCACCACCCAGAGATGGAGAGAAATAATTTCCGTCCCTGTTGTACAGATGAGATAACCAGAGAGGCAAGAATGTCGTGTTTGAGGCTACACATCAGAAAATCCATGAAGCCAGCTCCTCAGGCCACGTGCACATGAGCCCCACAATTCCATGTTGCCTTCTCTCCCCAAGAGGAAGCCCAGTCACCCATGTTTTGTTTAAATTGGGGTGCACTGATACTAACCTTCAGGGACATGGAGTGAGTGGAGACACCAGGAAGAGAGGAGAGCAGTGAGTAAGACTCTCCTGAGGTGGGAGCAGAGGGGGGTTGGATAGTAGCTACCTTCTTTGACAGCAGGAGTCTGCATTTTGCCCCTCACTGTGCATGCCTGCCACACCCCACTTACTCTGTGTCTGCTATATTTCCTGGTTCTTTTCCTTCATGTTTCAGATCCGGAGTTCTTGTTCTCTCAATTTTCTACATTTTGTAGTTATCTTTCTACTATAAAGAAGGACTTCCTCTTTCCATTTACTTATGTGTCATTGACTAATTTTTGTCATTATGGTCTCATGGAATCTTAGTCTATGGGAACCCCTTCATTTTTTTTTTTTTAAAGAGATGGAGGTCTTGTTATGTAGCCCAGAGTGGCTCAAGTGGTTCTCCTGCCTCAGCCTCCTGAGTAGCTGGTATTACAGGCACATGTCACCACGCCCAACTTGCTGCGTCTTTTTGATAAGCCAATTTTCAGCAAATTGTTCTTTAAGGATTATATATATATATATATATATATATATGTATATATATATACATATATATAGCTATTAGCTGTGGCTTTAAAACATAATTATTTAATTTACAAATTTATGGAGTACAGTGTGATTATACACACACACACACACACACACACACACACACACACACACTGCAGGTGTACCACTGTGGCCTCCAATCCCTTCAGATCTCAGAAGCTAAGCAGGGTCAGGCCTAGTTAGTACTTGGATGGGAGACTATCTGGGAACAACAGGTGCTGTAGGCTTGGGAGAAGGACCTGGCAACCCACTCCCAAAAAACAATCAGCCATTGAAACCCCTATGAATAGCAGAGAAGCACTAACAATATTGTTTCACCTGTTGTACATAGGGTTGCTATGAGTCAGACACCAACTCGATGGCACCTAACAACGACAACAACAACATAAAGCATGTATGATAAAATCAGAACAGTTCACATTTCTATCTCCTTAAATGCACGTAAAAATTTTTTAACATAATAATTGTACATATTGGGGACTCACTCAATGTGCTAATTCAATGTATAATATATATCTTTTACTTGACTTGCTTCCTTTGGAAAGACCAAGTGGTACTTTCAGCAGAACAGCATACCAGTTTTAGCTGAGGCAGTTAATTTTACTCATAGGTGTACTTACATGGTAGATGTTTTTACCCTGAGGTTTGATGGGGAAGGACTAGCCTTCATTTTCTTCCTTCCATCCATACTTTGCAAAGCCCCCTGGAATACTCCCCCTACCCTTAAAGGGAAGTAAACTTGGGGGTTGGCAGACACATAGAGCAATTAAGAAACCAAAGGGGCTGCAGGAGCAAGGGTGAGATAGAGAGAAAGAGATGAGGGAGCCCCCAAGGAGGAGAGCCTCACTTACGCTGCCATAGCTGAAATGTGTGTGTGCATGTGTGTGTGCGTGTGTGCATCCCTGCTCGTGTGACAGTCTAACGGGTCCAGTCATGTTTGTATTTTCCCGCTGTGGTGTTGGGGCCATCCCAGTGGACTTCTAGGCCTAACACCTTCATTTTCCAGAGGGGCAACCTGAGACCCATACAGAGACAGGGGCTGCCCAAGGTCACCTGTTTATAAGTCACAGAGCTGAGGTTCCCTATTTACATGACTCCCTAGAGGCCCCGCGCTCCCCACTGGTGACACATCAGAGCAGCCAAGTTTGCCTCCCTGCAGTTGGTGGAATTGCAGCATGGGCCTGCGGGGACCAGGCTGTATGGGGTACCCAGGCAGCCTGCACGGTGCTGTGTGGGAACAGCCACAGGACTGAGGCAAGCCCATGCCCAGGGGCCACCAATGTGGTGGCTGCTGCTGTCACCTACTCTCCCTCCTTCTCTCTCAGCAGCAGAGTGTCCCGGGGAATCCCTCCTGCCTTCAGCTGATGACCCCGAGAGAGAAGTGGTTTGAGTCACTCTCACTGCAGGCCTGGGCTGGTGACCATAGCGGGTGACCACAGGCTGGGGACCCAGGGCTGTCTGGGAGGCAGCTTCCCCTTTGGGGCCTGTCTGGGGCTGTGGTGCTCTTTATGCATCTCCTTGAGCCGTCTGCCCTCCCAGACTCCTCCCAGGTGGATGAACCTACGCCTCGGCTGTGACCTTGGCATTCTGCCAGAGCCCACACAGTGGAATCCACCCCTCTTCTCTGGCCCTCCAAACCATGTTTGTACACTTGCTGTGTCCTATACAACGAGGCTGCCGAGGCCACGTCCAGGGATGGCCAATGGCTTTCACACTCCTGTGCTTTTGCTCCAGCCATTTCTTCTGTTAGCTTGTGCTGCCTGCCGCCACTGGAAATATGCTCCATTCATTCTCTTTTTAAAAGCAATGATTTACTTTTTGAAAATTGTGGTAAAATATACATAACATAAAATTTAACATTTTAACCATTTTTAAGTATGCAGTTCAGTAGCATTGAGTCCATTGGCATTGCTGTGTAACCATTACCACCATCCAGGCACAGATTTTTTTCTCATGTTTCAGAACTAAAACTCTGTCTCTATTAAACAATGACTCCCCATTGCCCATCTCCCTGGCCCCTGGTAACCCACGTCCTACCTCCTGTTTCTGTGAATTTAGCTCCCAAGTATCTCATAGGAGAGGACACATACAGTATTCATCCTTTTGTGACTGACTTATTGTGATCGGCCTAGTATCTTCAAAGTCATCAATTTGGTGGCAGGTGTCAGAATTTCCTTCTTTTTAAGTCTGAATCATATTCCATTGTGTGGATATACATTTTGTTTGTCCTTTCATGTTGGACCCTTGGATTGATTTCACATTTTGGCTGTTTGACTTAATTTGTGGCCTAGCATATGATCTGGGCTGGGATTTGGCTCAGTGGGTAGAGTGCTGCGCTGCAGTCTCTGAGGTCCTGAGTTCAATTCCCAGCACCGCAAAAATGGGAGAAGGACTTCCCATTTTTGGAAATGGGAGAAGCTGGCAATCCACTCCCAAGGCAATCCCGAAATAGTCAGCCATTGAAAACCCTATGAGGGTTGCTATGAGTCGGATACCGACTTGATGGCACTTAACAACAACAACAAGCATATGATCTATCTGTGAGAATGTTCCACATGCCCTTGAGGAGAATGTGTATTCTGTTGTTGGGAAGATTTCTGTGTATGTCAGTTAGATATAGTTGTTTAATTGCTTTATTTGTTTAATACTCTAGTTCCTTACTTATCTTCTGCCTGGTTGTTATATCCATTTAGTTAAACTTTTTAAATTGTTGTTGTTAGGTGCTGTTGAGTGAGTCAGACTCATAGTGACCCCACGTACAGCAGATGAGACACTACTTGAAGCTGTGCAATGCCCAGCCCTATTGTCAGTGCTTCTTTGCTATTCAGAGGGTTTTTAATGGCTGATTGTGTTTTGGGAGTGGGCTGCCAGGTCCTTCTCCCAAGCCTATAGCACCTAGTGTTCACAAGTGGTCTTCCGTCCAAGTACTAACCAGGCCTGACCCGGCTTAGCCTCTGAGATCTGACAAGATTGGACATCAAAGTGGTATGGCAGCAGGCATATTTTTGTTAGCAAATATTAATTATATGAAAGAATAGGTTTCAAAACCTTTTTTTTTTGTATACTAGGAATTAAATCCAGGGCCTCAGACATGTGAAGCAGGCACTGTACCATTGACTTATCCCCATGTTCTCTCTGTTATTGACAGTGGAGTATCATAGTCTGCAGCTGATATTGTAGGATTGTCTATTTCTCTTTTCAACTTTGTCAGTTTTTGCTTTATATATTTTCATAGTCTGTTATCAGGTACATAAATGTTCCTCCTCACTTTTCCCCTCTCCCTTTACTAGTAAATGCCTCCTCACTTTTAATGACTATTCCAATGCCATCTGTTTGGCACCCTGGCCCCAGGCAGAATCATCCTTCTCTGAGCTCTCGGCATAACTTGTACCTGCCTCTGAGTACCACTTTTTGCTTCAGTGAAGAACTTCCTGGTTGTCTTTCCAGTTAGTCTATCTCAGGACACAGAGTTTTGTCTCATCTCTGCTTGCATTTCTAGAAGCTGGTACAGTTTCTGGCTCATAGTGGGTGCCCAGTGAGTGTTGGTTGAATCAACATTTTTTTATTGAAAGCAACTTCTGTGTCACCCATGCTTTTCCTGAGACAAAAACAATTGTAGTCAGCACTGCTTTTCGTAAAAGTACCATACAATCTCCAAGGTGCTGGCTTTTCTCCCCCAGCTGATCCTTGCCACACCCTGTGAGGGGCTAGGGTAGGGCTTTACAGCTCCATTGCACAGGTAAGAATGCTGAGACTCAGAGAAGTTGAGAGTCTTGCAGCAGATCGAGATGGTAAGAGACAGAGCTGGGGCTTGAACCAAGGCTGATCTGGCTTCTGACCAGGGCTCTCTTTTCTGTGCCCACTGTCCTTGTGAGCTCTGTTTTCCTGTCTGTGGATAAAGCTGAGACTAGACCTGTGGAGCTTAGCCTTTTCATTGTGGAGAATCTCAGGTTTGCCTTTGGATGTGCTACGAGTGGTTCCAGGGTGTCTGTGAGGCTCACCGCTCTCTTTCCGGAGAGATGATGGATATTGAGGAACTTGCTCCACACCGCACAGGTTGGACCTGGGGCTCCAGTAGGAGCTTCTGGACTCCATTTGGTCTGAAGTTTCCAGTGCGATCTTGGGAGATTTTTGCCCAACAAGGAGCTTTGTCTTATTTTTCAAGCTCCTCAATCGCTATTCCAAGGACTTGAGGTCCAGGCTTCTCCCCATTTGGGTCATCTCCTCCAGATGTGTTCCCACTTGTCCATCAGCTAGAGTTGAGTGACAGGGAGGGTGCATACTTTATGGGGTGTCACCAGTGGGCAGGGAGAGAAACTGCAGAGGGCTCTAATTGCAGCATCTTCAAATGACCACGCAGCTGGCTGTGGGTGGAGAGCAGGAGAAGGAGGAGGAAGAAAGGAAGAGAAGGAGGAGGGGGAGCAAGCAGCTCTGGTGCCCATGATGACCAAAACCTCAGGCAGGGTCACTGTGGGCCACGCTTCTCTCCAGCATGTGCTCTAGGTCCTGGTTTGGAGCAGCCCACGTAGCCACAGAGTAAGCCACTTGCCGGAGAGGGATGAACATTCCTGGGCTGTTCTCCTTCAGCGGATGGCAGGGGTTTCAGGAAAGTCTGCATTCTGCTCCTCAGGACTTTGGCTGCCTGGAATTCTGTGTATAGCTCACTGACCTCCTGTTCTAGATCCCCTAGAGATGGTTGGCTTTACTGTTCACTTGGTCTTGCCAGAGCTAGAGGAAAAGGAGAATGGGAAATGGCCAGTGAGGGCCCTTTGAGGGCCTCAAGTGTGCTTCTGTGCACTGTGATGGTGAGGATTGCTCCTTCCTTAGGGGGGTGTGGAAGTGCTGAAAATGTGCTGCATTTTATGTCATGCCTGGCTCTGCAGTGGACTGGTCTCAACCAGAGCAGGAAAGGAATGTGACTCACAGGGACCCCACACCTCTGGTTTTGTTCTATCCCTTCATCACTCTCTCCAGAGCTGGATCCTCCCCCTCCCGTTCCCCCTCCCCCTCTTCCCGCTTCCCCTTGTTGCTCAACTGCTCTTAGTATTCACTCTTCCAGGGCACCTGGGGGACCCTAGAGCTGTTCTCATCACCCTTCCAGGGGCTGGGCAAGGGTTGAGCCTCAGGTCACGATCTCTGAAAGCATTTGAGGAATGAGGATTGGATTGGGCAGCAGGCCTGCATTTTAGTCCTGGTTCTAGGCTGCTGTGTGACCCAGGGCAAGCTGCTCCCCATCTCTGGGCATCCATTTTCTCTCCTGTATCATGAAGAGCGTGGGCTAGGAGAACTTTGGTGTCCTTTGGTCCACAGAAGTTGGAGACTCTAGGCCTCAGGCAGGGTGTTACTTTCTGACGCCCTTGTCTCTTGTTGTGGTGGGGGGCGTCCCCTGGGTCCCACCTTGTGCTGAGCTGGTCTGCTGGCCTCCTAGACAGGCTCCCGAGCCAGGGTGTCACCAGATCTGAACTTGGGGGTTCAGAGGCCAACACTGTCTCTGTTCCCTAGCGCGAGGACAGGAGCTGGTGCCACCGCTTCCTTGCTTCGTGTCCTGAAGACAACCTCAGGAGACAGACGCTACCTGGATTGCTCTTGGGTTCTTGCCCCACCTGCCCAGGGCAGCCTGATCCATGTCCTCAAGTCACATGGAGAGTTCAGCATGTCCTTCCATGACACCTGGCGAGAGGGCAGTAAAACCCAAGCCTCCTGGAGGGCAGGTGACCCTCAGACTGGCCAGGCCTGACTCAGAGCCTTGCGTGCCAGTGCCCGGGCCAGCTGCTCCTGGGCCACAACACAGAAATCATGCTGCGGGGACAACATCAGGCAGTAGGAAGGGTCCCATTACTGGCTCTGGCAGTGCGTGTGTACCTGCATCTGGGGCCAAGGAGAGGAATGCCACGTCAGCCTGACACCAAGGGATCTGAAAGAACAGCTGGCTCTCTGCAGAGAAAGCTGAGATGAAGCCCCGAATTCAAGGCTGGCCATCGCCCCAGGACAGGATCACTGACAGTCTGACCCAGTGCCGGGAGTGAGCTGGCCCTGACCCCTGCAGCCCCGCTCCTAATCCCACCTTCCATCTGACTGTGTGACCTTGACTAGGTTCCTGTCCCCTCAGGCCTCAGCTTCTCTGCCTGGGCTCACTGTGAGGACATGTTTTGTGGTATCATTGTTTAAAAGATAGGGCTTTTCTTCCCATCTTTAATGGAAGCCTTACTATGAGGGTAGGTATATGTCACGTGACTACAGGCTGGCTTTTGCAGTGTCCCTTCTGCACCATGTCCTAAACTGACTGGCACTTAACTGTCTGATTATCTAGAAAAGAAATCACCTTCATTCTGGATTTTTAGAAATAGAGTTAGACTTTCAGGGTGTAGTGGAAGGAGGTAAGGACTGACCCAAGAGATCTTGTTCCTAGTTTCAGCTCTACTGATGGGGTCTTGGGCAATTCTCTTCCCCCTCTAGGCCTCAGGTTCCCTCAGAAGTGTCAGGTGTTTTGGGAAAGGAGATCTCAAAACTTCCTCTGGTTTTGACTCAGGGTCTCTAATTTCCCTTTGGAAATTTAATTTCACTTCTCCCTCCTGTGTCTCAGAAGTAGATTAAATGAGATTGAGAAGTGAGAGAGCTTTGTTATAGCCCAGCTCAGGAGGACAAGGAAATAGGCCGCCTCTCATGTGAGAACTGCTAGAAACAGGCAGCCTCACCCCATATGCAAAAAGTAGTAGGTAAAAAATAGAGTCCTTAATGTTCATCTCTCACACATGGTAGGGGATTTTACCAGTGGTCATAAGTGTGTGCGCACACATACGCAGCCCAGGGGAGAAGGCACGCGCTAGGCAAGTGGGAGCTTTTGGACAATGTTTGTGCCTGAGTGAAAGTCAGGCCAGAGAGTGTCCTCGGCACCAGGCCCTGCTGGGATTACCTTCATGGCAGAGCCGTGATTTATTTCCCACAGACCTCAGGATTGTCTGCAGGGATTCCAGAAGCTTCATGTGAGCAGCGAGTACCCATTATTCTTGGGCTTCCTGCCAGTAAGCTGGCCTCTCTCAGTGTCTGCTGCCACCACCTGCTGATGGGGAGCTGGCCACGGCCACTGGGGCCCTCATGTCTTCCTGGTCATGTGAGAAACTTGGCAGGAAGCTAGTGCTCACTGATTCCGGTGTCTGGGTGAGAACCTCCACCCTGGGGTCTTGTCACCATCAGTGGGCTTACCTGCATGAGCCAGAGGAAGGGTCACATTCCAGACCCCTCCAGGGACCCTGGCGCCCTCCTCTGTGGCCAGCCGAGCCTCACAGCCACCTCCCTGGAGTGAGGCTCACAGCCTGGCTGCCCTTGGGGACAGTGGGCATGTAGGTCTCTGCGGAAGGAGCCCCAGGCTCCTGTTATGAGTAGGCAGCACAGGAGGAGACAGAACTTTCTGGAGCCCAGCTGCCCAGGGATGTGTCTGACACAATTAGCCAGTGTGCCTAGATGGGCCATGGTTCCTATGCACAGACCACAGCCCTGTTAATGACTCAGGGAGAATGTTCATCATTTTACAGCAAAAGGACAAAAATGAAGCTAGTATGATAAATTTCATAAGAGTAATGTAATTTAAGGACTTGTCTTTAGTTTTAGGTGATGTGCTTGCTACTTTCTCATATTAAGATTTTGTCCCTATATGAGGATGATGATATTTGATGGTTGATTGGTTTTTAAAAGTACCTGCCCTGACCACCTGATGTCCATCCTCTGTCACTAAAAGATTTTTTTTTTTTCTGATCCTTGAATCCCAAAATTCTAGAAGTTTTGGACTCTCAGGAGTGCTCATGCATGGAAGGTGGGGGGGAGAAAGGGCAGAATGGTGAGGCCGGTGGTAGATGGTCTTGATCTATGAGCTCAGTGATAGCAGGGGGCCATGTCTGTTCTGCTCCCATGGTATCTCTAGCACCTAGCACTTTGGGCAGTAAATTTGTTCTATAAAGTGCTCCATAGTACTTGAGGCTTTGTGGGCCATACTGCCTTTGCCACAACTACTTGACCTCACCCTCTTAGCATGAAAGCTGAAAGAGACAATATGTAAATGGGTTCATGTGGCTATGTGCCAATACAACTTTATTGATCAAAATAAGCAGTGGGCCTGATTTGGCCCAGCAGTTGGAGTTGGCTGTCTCTAATCTAGCACAATGCCTAGCAGCTGGTGGGGGGGCCAGTGAGTATTTATAGAATGGATACAAATTGTTTCTAACAGGCAAAGAGAAGAGATTGGAAGGGCCTGTGGTAGAAATTCAGAAAGATCTCTGTGGTGGGCTGTGTGTGATGGATGTGGGAATGTGAGGCAGATCCAGGGTGCTTGGTAAGGAGTTGTTACAGGAGCCTAGGCCCTGGGTAACAAAGGACCAGCTTAAAATACACCAAGCAGAGAAGTGAATTTGTGGAAGAGGCTGGGCCAATGTGATGGGGAGACATAGGGGAGAGGGAGAGACTAGTTGGGAATAAATTCCCAATTCCTCAGTCTCCACTTCTAACACGCTAAACCATGCTTCCAGAACACAGACCTGTTCTGTCCAAAACGACTGACTCTTCCATCTTTCAAGATTGTTGTTGCTATGAATTTCAGGAGTCCACTTCCATAGTCAGAATTTGATCCTTTCCCCCCTACTTTTCAGGGATGCCATCTTTGCTAGGAGGCAACAAGTCGTGGATGTCTTAGTCTCCTGATTCTTTTTTAATGGGAGAAGAGCTCCACTTAAAACAAAATGAGCATAAAAAAGTACTTGTTAATTTATCAGACTCTTTTTCTGTTGTTTTTGGTGCTAATGAGGGGCATGAAAGCTTGGGGGGGGACTACCCTTGTGAAGGTATGCCGAGTTGGTTTGGTACATCTGCAGTGATGGTGGACATTGAGTTGGGTATCCAGTGGCACACAAAATTAGCACCCAAGTTCACCAGAGTGGTGTGTCGGGCTGGAGTCTTAGCAGGGAACTGAGAAGGGAGAGGAAGTCTATAGGCATGGGAAGAACCAAAAAAGCTTCAGTTTAGTCTTGGAGAAATGCCAACACAGTTGGGGTAGAAGACAGGTCAAGGCATTGGAACAGCATCCATCAGTGATGGGTAGAGTACCAAGACTGGGTGATGTCCCTGGAAACCAAGAAGAGCAACTTTCCAGGGGAAGGGTGTGGTTAGAAACATCAACTCCTAGATTTCTTACTCCTTCTACAAACCTGCAGAGCTCTTTTCTGTGTCTGGCCACATATCAGGAGATGGGGCAGACAGTCAGAGGTGGCTCTGCTCTTAGAAACACTTAGCATGGCGGGGGGAAGAAAGGCAAATGCAACTGGAATTGTTTGAAGCCATCTGGCTCAAGTGTGCCCCTTGCAGCCCTCTGCCCAGAGGGGGCTAAAAGGAGATGGAATTCTGTGTCCCACACAGCCACACAATGATGGAAAGGGAAGTTTGGAGGTTTTGAGCTCCCTGTTGTCAAGGATGGTCAAGGGTTGCTGGATGACCATCTAGTGCAAGTATTGCAATTGGGAGGTAAGCCTCAGATAATGGCGTTTCTTCCAAATCTGCAATTAGAAAATGAAATTCTGATTCCACTTCTCTGTCTGGGCATCTTCAGGGTGCCCCAGGCAGCTGGACTTGGGAATTCAGCTTGCAGCTCTGCTGCAGGAGTGGGAAAGCCACAGGAACACAGCACCACACAATGGGAGGGATGGGGGACAGTAGGCAGAGCCTCATGTTGTGCTCACAGCCATGTGGGCGACCCACTGCAAGACCCTGGACAATCCACCCCCTCTCTGGGCCTTAATGCGCCCTTCTGCATCATGGGGAGGGTTGGACTAGGTGTTGCCTGTGGTCTGTTCCTGTGCTTCTCACACCAACTCTGAGAAGCAGCATTTTTGTTGTTACAGCTTTATTGAGACGTAATTCATATACCCTATGATTCCCTCATCTAAATTGTGCAATTCAGTGGTCTTTAGCACATTAGTGGAGATGTGGAGCAATCATCATGATCAATTTTCATCATCCCCCAAAGAAACGAATGCTCTGTAGCTCTCAACTCCTAATCCCCTTGCCCTTACCTCCAGCTCAGGCTACTGTCTGTCTTTTGTTGTTGTTGTTGTTAGGTGCCGTCGAGTCATGTCCAACTCATAGCGACCCTTGTAGGGTTTTCAATGGCAGATTGTTTCAGGATTGCTTTGGGAGAGGGTTGCCACATCCTTCTCCCATTCTTGTGGTGCTGGGAATCAAACTCGGGACCTCAGAGACTGCAGAGCAGCGCTCTACCAACTGAGCTTTTAGATTTGCCTATTCTAACCTTTCAAGTAAATGGAATCATACAATATATGGTGTGTGTGTTTGTGTTTGTGTGTGTGTGTGTGTGTGGCTTCTTTTATTTAGCACATTTCTAAGGTTCATCCACATTGTAGCATGAATTCACATTTCATTCTTTTTTATGGCTGAATGCTAAATAATAGTCTATTGCATAGATATACCATATTTAATTTGTCCATTCTTCAGTTGATGGATGGTTGTATTGTTTCTATTTTTTTGTTGTGATCCAAGCTGCCCTGAACATTGGTAAACCAGTTTTTATGTGGAGGTGTGTTTTTAATTTTCTTGGGGAAATATCTAGGAGTAGAACTGTGCAATGAATTATCAGTTAATTCTTTGCTCTTATATCCCACCCCAACCCCTTCACATACCCTATGCTCTGGCTACAGGGAGGCCCTGTCCACCTCCATGTCCATCCCATGCTCTCAGACTCACACTTTTGCCCACATTGCTGGCTCCCCTGAGAAACTCTTCCTTTACATCATTTTGGGTCTAAATCTTATGCATTGCCAGAGGCCCAGATGGAATGTCACTTCCTTCTCCAGTGATGCCTCTTGTGGAAGGGAGACAATGCCACACACCTGTGTTGTAACATGAGGTCTTTTCTGCCTTGGACTGCATGCAAGGTTTTGTGCCTAGCTTGTTTTGCCCCTCCTACACTATACTTGTCCTAGCTTCATTGGGACTATTTTGTGGGTTTACTTTTCTATTACAAATGCTTTATACAAGCAGAACCCACATAAGTATTTGAATAGTGAGCTTTTGATTTGCTCTGTTATTCAATTATTGTTAGATGGCATTGGACTTGGATTTAGCTCAGTTGGTAGAGCTCTGCTCTGTGGTCTCTGAGGTCCCAAGTTTGATTCCCAGCACTGCAAAAGTGGGAGAAAGACGTGGCAATCCACTCCCAAGGCAATCCTGAAATAGTCAGCCATTGAAAACCCTGACGGTCACTATGAGTTGGACACGACTCGACAACACCTAACAACAACAAGAAAATGGCATCTCTCCACCTTGTACAGCTATCTGGGCTGTGACAGCCCTTTGCATCTTTGCAAAACAAGAACACATTCTCCAGGAAGCATTTGGGAGATGAAATGGAGCCACTACCTTCTGTTTCTCTGGACCATTCCCCTTTTCTCCAGTCTAACATGGTCATCTCAGCCTCTTCCTCACATTTCCAGCTACAGTCTAATGAATTACTCTGAAAAATAAGGTTGTGTATATTGGATCCTGACTTCTTTGAGAATTTCTCATGACTTTGAAATTTATAAACATAGATGGCTATCTTCCTAGATGAGCTACCAAATCATATTCCTCTAGAAAACAGAGCTCAATTAGATGCTTAAATCATCAGATAGTGCAACGGACTGGATGACTTCCTGCCCTATTCAAGGTAGCAGGCAGACTTGACAAATGGTCATCTGGTCTTAGATTGAGCAGTTCCAATCACAAGCAAGTATCTTCTTCCCAAGGCCCCTTCTTTACCCTGACCTAAAAGCTGCCATTCTGCAACTCTCACCTGTGTGCCTGACTTGGCCCTGTGGATCTCCTGACTATCTTCACTTACTCATTCCAGCACAGGTCTTCAAGTTTTGAAAACAGGACCATATCTTCTGCATTTGTTCTTATCCAGACACAAGTGCCCCAGTTTCCTCAAGTTCTTAATACATGAAAAGAAATGGTAAAAAAAAAAAAAAAATCAATGGTGATAATCATTTATAGTAGTTCTCTCCTTTATTTGTGGGGGATATGTTCCAAGATAGCCAGTGGATGCCTGGAACTGAAGATAGTTCTGAACCCTATGTACAATCACTATGATACCCTTGAAAGTCAATCTGATAATCCAGATGGCTACTGAATGACCAACAGGCAGGTAGCATATACAGTATGGATACAGTGGGCAAAGGGATGGTTCATATCCTGGGTGGGACTGAGTGAGGTAGCATGAGATTTTATCTCACTACTCAGAACAACACACAATTTAAAACTTATGATTTATTTCTGGAATTCTCCATGTAATATTTTTACAGGTAACTGATACTGAGGAAAGCAATAGAGCAGATAAGTGGACCACTGTAATAATAATATTTCCAGTAAGAAACAGAACAATAATATTACAATATAAAAATGGCAATATTAAAATGATCATCTTTAATATCTAATTATCAAGCATATAGCATGTGCCAAACTTTGTGCCAGGCATTTAACATGGTATAACTCTTCACTTTCACAACTCTTCACTTTCATGGCATGAAGTGAGGACTATTATCCTTCTTGTTTGACAGATAAGGAAACTGAGGCTTGGAAAGAGTAAATAACTTGGCAAGAGTCTGTAGCTACTGGTGGAGTTGGTTTTGAGCACATGCATGTCTTTTTTTGAGACTTTAACATACACTTTTAAAAAATTAAGTATGTAAAAAGATGAATGCAAGTCAAGTTATTCACATATTCAGAGACAAAAAACTATTCTACCATGCGACAATAGGTGGGTAATGTAAAATGAATGTGATACATCTGAACAAGACTTTTTTATCTACTATGCCATTATTTATCTATATTTATAACTAACAATACCTATGTTTACATTTCCTCCAGCTTACATTTAATATATAACAAAAGCTTTAGGGTGTACTATTTAGTAAAAGCAATCTGAATGCATATTAAACCTTAATGGAATAATGGAAATACTCACCAGGGAAGGGAGGAATTCTTGGTTCCCTTCTGGAGTTTACTTCTCTCAAGTCAACAGAGTGTTTATCTTCATTGCCCCCCTTGATTTTTTACTTAGAATGAACCTGTGCTTCCTCCTTGCCCCCTGCTTCAATTACTTTCCATGTGGCAGTGGCAATGGAAATGCTATAACCAGCCAACAGAAGGTGTGAAGGGGTCTAAGAATGAAACCTGGCTTCCTGAGAGAAGAACAGGGCACACCCCTGGGATGCTTCTCCACCCAGCATGATGACATGTGCCAAGGGATGGGGCAAGGGATGGGGATGAATGCCAGCTCCGAGATGACAGAATGATGGCAGCCCACCACCCATGGGCACTGAGTGGTGCACAGAGGCAGGAGGTGTAGCCCAAGAAGACTGACTTTGAAACACAGCTGTTAGAGATTCCCCAAAGCAACCGTGACGTCATCTGGGGTGCAGTACTACAGAGATGTTTAAGATGGGAACAAGAAGAGGAATTTATAGCCCTTCTCTACATGAGGGAAGCCATCAGGAAGGAGAATGGTGTATGGAGACTGGAGAAAGCTGTCTTTGCAGGTTAAGATGTGGCCAGTGTGTCTCCAGCTGAGAAGGCTGGGGAGTTGGAGAGGAAACAGAGTGGTTCCAGCGAGAGTCTTTGGGGAGTCTGATCCAAGTTCTAGCAAGTGGCTCAGGAGAAGACAGGATCCTGACTCCCTGGTACCCATTCACATATATCCACATAACAGCATTGTGGTGATGAACCACCAGCACTAATCATTACTGAGATGTCCAGGGAAGGCAAAGCACTGCCTAGGAACTACTGGAGTATCTGCAAGGAGTTATTTATTGTGCCTCTTTACAGCATGCATGTCTTCTGCGTTCAAGGTCTGCCTTCTCTGTGCACAGCCCTGTCAGGTGAAAATGCCCTTTTCCAGGGAGCTGGTTGCTGAAAGCTGGCCTTGCTCTTCCTGGCTTAGTGGAAGGAACATGGGACTGAGAGTCAGCAGACATGGTTTCCAAGGTGGACAGGGTGGACACTCCTAACTTGGGATGTGAAGCTGCACCAAGTCCCTCCTTGCCCTAATCTGGGTGACTTCATTCCTAAAGCTGCAGGCTAAACTAGATGCTCTGTAAGGTCACCTGGCCTGTGATTCCAACATTCCAGCCTTCCTTGAGTGCACTAGATTCCTTCACACCTCTGGGGCCCTGAGCCACAGTCTTATTGCCAGCAGGGGTCACCGACTTCACTCATCATCCACCCCTAAGAGCTGGCTGGAGTAATGCTTCCTTGGGGGAGCCCTCCCCCCAGTTCCCGGGAAGAGCAGCCTCACTCCTGTTTCCTAAGTTGTCGCCCAGATCTGTGCTCTAGCGCCTTTGCTGTATTCCAAGAAGGACCTTGAATTTCTCCACGCTTGTTTCTTTATCACAGGGACATCAGCATCAAGCGCCATGCTGGCCAGGTGGGTCCTTGTCCTTTAGGACTCAAGGACAGCAGGGTAGTTACAGTGCCATTTCACCCCACTTCTGCTAGGTGGCGCTGCAGCCCACAAGAACGGAACAGGTGGGTCTCCTGCAAACCCGAGGTCCTGCCAGCGGGGGTGCCCGCTTGCTTGTGCCCAGCTGGGAAATCTCTTGGCTAGAAGCCGAGGAAAAATAGACTTTTCAGTTTTCTTCTCCTCTTACCCGTTTTGCACACTGTTGGGACTGAATCTTTTCTCTTTCCTATTCTTGAGGTCCAAGAACCTGGGGGCCTCTCCCTTCTTCCCTCCTCTCCTGCCTCTTAGTGGGAAGTTGAGGAGTCCATCCCAGCCTGTGGGTCTATTGTCCAGTGTATAATCTGCTGTGATTTTTGTCATATGCCACCCTCACCTACTCCTTTGAGAAAAGGAGAGGAAAGATGCAGTTCCGGAACTTATGGTGATATTTCTGACCCAAACGAATGTCTGCCATTTCTGGTCCCTTTACTGTTTATTCTTATCTGCTTTGTTTTCAGTTTTCTATACCTTCTTTCCATTCCTTTCAGTGTGGACATCACCAGGCTCTGCTGCCCTTTTGAAGAAGGAGGGCAGTGTGGTGTAGTGGGTAAGGGCATGGAGTTGGACTGGGTGGGTTGAAACCTTTGCTCTTGCTACTTACTGGTTGTATGACCTTGGGCAAAATTTTAGCCTCTTGCAGACTCAGTTTCCTCATCTGTAAGGTGATATTAATAATAGTATCTGCCTAAAAGAGTTGTTGTATCAAGTGAGTTCTTAGTGTTTTACTTTTTAAAGGACTAAACACTAAGTGGTACAAAGTGCTTACAGAATTTACAACTGGAAATCATCAACTACTTTCTACCTTTTTTTTTTTTTTTTTTTTTTTTGAGACAAGGTCTCGCCATGTACCTTAGATTGGCCTTGACTCAATGGCCATCCACCGGCTTCCCAAGTGCTAAGATTATAGACAAGTCCCACAATGCCTGACTTTCAATTACATGTTTAACATTACTCTTATGTTAGGTTGTGAGCCCCAAGAGGGTAGGGGATGGGTCTATCTTGATCATGATTATCTTTAGCCCCCAGAAGAGTGCCTGGGTATGATAGAGACTTTATTAAAATTTTTGGAAGAAACAAAGTCTGTTGTTTCTCCTTCATGATAAAAATGAACTAGAATTATGATATGTAATTGTTTATTCATTTAAATTAAGATTTAAAATTAATACCTCACATTGGTTAGGGCATAAAATGAGCACTTTCATTTATTGTCAATGGAATATGAGATGGTAGAAACTTTCTGGAAGTTTGACAATGCATAGAAAGAGGTTGAACAAAGTCAGCAATCCACTGTTACTTTCCTTTTTATCTGAGTGCTCATGATTTCTTGGCCTTTTAGCTAAGACCAAGTGTAGTATCTGAGTGCTCAGATATGCACAAGTTTTAAGTACAAAGGTATTCATAGCAGCAGTATATATTCTGTGAAAATCACTAACAATTGAATGGAAGTATTGAAATGGTTAAATAGACGATGGCCTGCTCACATAGTGGAATATTATGTGTCCATTAAGTGAACTCTTCTGTGGAATAGTGAATGATGGGGGAAAACATTCCTGATGTAAGTTTAAGTGATAAAAACTCATCCACAGAGCTGGGCATACAGAATGGGCATCTTGATTAACCTCTGTAGTTCAATTTCCTACCTGCAAAATTAAGATAATAAAAATAATGTCATGAGAGTGTTACAAGATTTAAAAAATATTTTAAAGGTTTAAATAAAGTATTTCATTTGTATTACTAGCTCTAGGCATGGGAATAAGAATTTAAAAGATGTTAGCTCATGTCATAAAATATATATCAGAAGAATAAGATGGTAAGGAAATATAACAGGGTATTAATGATGGCTAATCTCAGGATTATGGGACTTTAAATTTTCTTTCTTATAAAGTAAAGTACATATAAAGGAGCTTTTATTGGATCACCTATTAAGTAAAGTTAGGCCATAGAAGGTGCTTAAAAAGAGGTATCCAGTGTTATTCTATTTGTCTTTATTCTTTGTCTAATTTTTCACAGGGACTGGGATTTAGCTCAGTTGGTAGAGCGCCGCTCTGCAGTCTCTGAGGTCCCCAGTTTGAGTCCCAGCACTGCAAAAATGGGAGAAGGATGTAGCAATCTACTCCCAAGGCAATCCCAAAACAATCAGCCATTGAAAACCCTATGAGGGTTGCTATGAGTTGGACACAACTCAATGGCACCTAACAACAACAATTTTTCATAATGAACATGAATTGCTTTAAACTATTTAATAATAGTAACAATGGCAGCTCCATGTATTTGTTAGTTTACAAACCGTTACTTGAACTCTGGCAGGCTTTGTGACAGCCACTAAGCCAGATGGCAAGGTGGACTGCCTGTGGACCTTTTTATCTTCATCTGGGAGCCCAGTTCTGTTTGTATCATGTTCTATTTTAAGACTCTTCTACATATTCCTGTCCTGTGGCCATCCTGAATTCATTTTTTTGATAACACGTTCCTTTTATGACTCAGTAGTTTTCTCATTTGCTATTTCTTATTTAGACTTTCCTTTTTCACAACAAATTCCATGACTATCTTAACTGCCTTCCCCTGATTTTATCCCACGCCACGCTTTTCTTTCCTATCCAAAATAAATAACATTCCCTCCCTCTCTTGAAAATGAAGTTGAGCTTGTTGATTGTAATCATTTCTACCTCTCTTAAGTCCAAATAAAAATTAATTGTATGAGTAAGTTGGTATTAAAAACTCGAGAGGAAAGGATGACTAATTTGATGCAAGATATTGGGAAATGTGACCAACTATTTTGGAAAAAAGAAAAAATGAGATTCCTATGGCATACCATACAACAAAATTATTTCCAGATGGATTAAAAAATTCTAGTTAGGAAACCCTTAAGGAGATATTAGTGAAGATCTCATATCAGGATGGGGAACACCTTCCTAAAAACTTATGATATACAAAAGTTTATGTGTCATAATAAATGTAAAATCCCTTCTAAGCTAACAAAGTCCAAAACAAAATAGAAAAAAAATTTGCAAAATTTGTGATCAAGATCAATATTTTTTGAGATAGAAAAAGTTTTCATAAATCAATGAGAAAATGTGAATAAGTTATTAGAAAAATGAGCAAAGATAAGCAAAGTTAGAAGTAACAGTCCAGGAGAAAGTTTTTGTAGGATACAAAACAGATGAAGCATTAATTATAACAAAGAGCTCCCCTGCACTAATATTTTAAAAAGACTATTGATAGATCAGTAAACAAATTAGCAAGAAATAAAAATCAAGAAGAAATAAAAATGGCCAACAGAGATGCTAAACCTCATTAATGATCAAGGAAATTCAATTCTAATTCTCTTCCCCCTCCTCCTTCTCTTAAAGTCCTTTTTCTGCTAGGCATGGTAATGAATGCCTATAATCCCAGCACTCGGGAGGCTGAAGCAAGAGGATGATGAGCTTGAGGCCAGCCTAGGCTTCATAGTGAGACTCTGTATCATTTTTTAAAAAGTAAAAGTCCACTTTCTACCCCCCAAAATTGCCAAAAATTAAAAGTTAAAAAGAACCTAAGTGTGCAACAGAGACTAATGAAACCTATAGGATCATTAGGGAATATTTTGGAAACTTATATTCCAATAAGAAATAAAATCTAGAACTGGATAAATGTCTAAGCACATATGGCCTACCAAAATTAAACCAAGAGGACATAAAAACTTCAATGGATCTATAATCAGCAATGAGGTTGCAGCATTAATAGTCTCCCAGCAAAAAAAAAAAAAAAAAAAAAAAAAAAAAAAAAAAAAAAAAAAAAAAAAAAAAAAAAAAAACCAAGGGGAAAAAAAAGCCAGGACTAGACAGATTCACTGTTAAGTCCTACCAGAACTTTAAAGAAGAACACCTCAAACTAATTCATAAAACAGGAATGGAAGGAATGCCACCAAACTCATTCTACAATGCCAATATTACCCTGATACCAAAACTAGATAAAGACACAGCAAAAAATATAACTATAGATGAACTTCCCCAATGAATACACACACAAAAATATTCAATAAAATACTTGCAAACCAAATTCAGCAACACATTAAAAACACCATACACCACCACCAAGTTGGTTTTATTCCAGGAATGCAAGGATGGTTGAATGTATGTAAATCAACAAATGTAATACAGCACATAAATAAATTCAGGGATGGAAATCACATGATCATCTCAATAGACGCATAAAAGCCCTTTGACAATGTTCAACATCACTTTATGCCCCAAAGAAAGTAGGAATAGAAGGATTATACCTCAACTTAATAAGGACTATATACAACAAACCTATAGCCAACATTATACTAAGTGGGAAAAAAAGCTGAAAGTATTTCCTCTAACATCAGGAACACAACAATGCTGTCCATTTTCCCCACTGTTATTAAATGTAGTGCTTCAATTCTTAGCCAGAGCAATAAGAGAAAAGAAAGAAATAAAAGTGATTCAAATAAGGAATAAAGAAGTCAAATTACCCTAGTTTGCAAAAGATATGATTCTATGCTTAAAAGACCCTTAAGATTCCATCAGAGAGCTGGGTATTGTGGCACACATCTCTAATATCAATATGTAGGAAGCTGAGGCAGGAGGATTGACACAAGTTTGGGGCCAACCTGGTCTACATAGTGAGTTCCAAGACAGCTTGGGCTACACAATGAGGTACTGTCTCAACAACAACAACAACAACAACAACAACAACAACAACAACAACAACAACAAAAACTAGCCATCCAACCAACCAACCAACCAACCAAAGACTCTACCAGAAAACAACTAGATCTGATAAATACTTTCAGCAAAGTATCAGGACACAAAAGTCAACATAAATGTCAGTAGCTTTTCTATGTACAAACAGCAAACATGCTGAGAAAGAGGTCAGGAAAACAATCCCATTCAAAATAGCCTCATTGCCACATCAAAATTATACCTATTTATGAAGTACTTTGTGATGTTTTGAACATGTATACCTTGTACAATGTTCAAATCTCCCCAAATATGTATCATTTCTTTGTGATGATAAAACATTCAAAATCCTTACATCTAGCTTTTTTTTTTTTTTTTAAAATATGGTACATAAGCATTGGCTATAGTCACCCTATTGGGCAATAGCACACCATAACTTACTTCTCTTATTGACTATAACTTAGTTCTGTATTAGTTAGCTTTTGGTGCTGTGGCAGAGAAACCAACTGAATTAAACTTATGGGAGGAAATATTTATTGGAGGGTTTACAGTTAAAGGATAGAGATGGGAAGGTATGCTGTCAGGGAAGGCATGACAGACCCATGGCAGAGGACCTTATGGCATGGCAGATCAGGAGCAGAGAACAGAGAGAGACAGGAATGGTGGGTTGGGGTAAAACCTTCCAAAATCCTGTCTCCAGGGACCGCTTCTACAAAGCTAGGATCCCACTTCTGGATCTTCGCAGTGCTACCAACTGGGAACCAAGTGTTCAAACACATGCCCTTTAGGAGAAATTTTGGATTCAAACCATGACAGTATCCATCAATCTTTCACTAGCGGGATACATTCTAAATTAGCCCTAGAAATAGCTGAGGTGATGGCCACAAAACTCTGACTTCTCAATACAATACAAGAAGGAAAAAAGTAGAAGCACCCGTAGTCTATGACTTCAGCATATCCAGAAGGAAGGGAATGCCCAAATTTCAAGTTTCCCCTCAAGTAGATGCAGAAACATCAAATTCCAGGATTATATTTGGCGCTTTGTCCATTAGCCTCATGATGGACTAGGACTGTAGAGGGAAATGCTGCTTGAGAGAGAGAAAAGGGGAGACAGTGAAAGGCTTGTGACTGATCTAAAGTCAAGGCCAGAGAGAAAGAATTTATTCTGAGATGGAAATAACTGAAGAACCCCAGCAGATTAGAGCACTGCTATAAGGAATTTCAAAATTCATGCTATTTGAGGTGACAAAAAGCATTGCTTTTGAGAGAAGAAAATGTGAAAAAATAGGGAGTGGGCTTTTTGGAGTACTGGTGGTGAAGGGAAAAAGAGACAAAAGGGGAAACTATCCAGTCTTTCAAGATAAGAAATGACCACAAAATTGGAGGACAATATCTTCCCACCCAAAAAATAAACAATAAAAAGCCACCTTTCAACAACAACAACAAAAGAACCTCCACGTTAGCTGGGCATGGTGATGCAAGCCTGTAATCTGAGGACTTGGGTGTCTGAGGCAGGACAAGTTCAAGGCTAGAGACAGCTTGTGCAATTTAGTGAGACCCTATCTCAAAAAAATCTATATTATTACGTGATTTAGGAATCCAAGAGAATTGATTGAATTCAGGAAGGAAATATAAGTAAAAGACAAAATCATATCAGAAATCAAGATTAAATTACAAGGTGCCCAAGGGAGAACAGATTATTAAAAAAAATAATAGGAGGAACCAAAGAAAGGCAGGAATACCATCAAGAGAATAAAATCAAAATAAAGGGACAAATGGCCAGAGAAAAAGTGATTGAACTGGTAGACAGGCAAAAGAAGCAACATACATATAACTGGAGTCTAGGAAACTAATAAAACAATGGGACAAAGTGAACATTTAAAATCGTCATCAAGAAAATGTTGTGGAAATGTCATGTCAATATACATAACAACTCCATAGCATATTCTGTTAACTATTGTACTTTAAAGATACAGAAAAATCCCTTAGGCTGCCAAACAAAAGATCAAATGATTCACAAGGGCAAGATAATTATAATTTATATTTTTATTATACAGCAATAGATAAGTAGTGTATATGGTACATATACATTGCAAAGAAAGACTTCAAACTTAGTTAGAATCACAGATTCAAAATTGAAGAGTAAGTGTGTATGGAGAACTTTTCAAATTGAATAATATTAAAATGAAATCACATACTTTATCAAAAAGACAGTGGGTTTTCATGCACATGGTGTTTCTTGAAACATATAACATTGGTTTGGGAATACACAAAAGTGAAAATGTTCTTTGAAAGAGCCCCTTTAAAATATAGATGAATATGTGTGTGTGTGTGTGTGTGTGTGTGTGTGTGTGTGTGTGTGTGAAAGCATATTTGGGAGAGGAAGGGAACCAGCATGGGGAAGGGGACGTGAGAGGGTCATGGGGAAGTGAATATGAGCAATGTACCATGGTATGCATGTATGAAAATATCATAATACCCATTATTTTGTATGCTAAAAATTATGAAAGAAAAAAATACGTATATTGCACAAATGGAGATGATCTCCTCAAGTATTGTACCTGCAATATGCCAAAATTTACTTGGAGATAAAATTGGGCTAAAATACTAGAAAAAGTTTTTTTGTTTAGTTCTATAGTCAAGTATCAAGCTGGAGTGTTAAAGATATCAAGCATCAAATTTTTCAAAAGAGGCAATCATTGCTAATTTTTCTTTTAGTTGTGACAAATTTACAGAGGACAGGGAATGAAAACATTTATTTATTTACAGATGATTTATGGCTAGAGATATATTGGAATAAAAAGTGCTACTTTTTAAAGCCTTGGAGACCATCGTTGAAGCTGATGATGTCTTTGAAGCTATGCCAAAATTATCTTAAATCAATAAACTGAATGGAAAAATAAGTATTGATGGTATGTCTGGATGGGTAGCCAACAATGCTGGATCTGAAATTAGTACATTTTAATGGAAAAAGTTTTAAAACTTCATCTATTTTAAATTATATGCTAACTTTACTGAGAAGCAATTCATGAGAAGATTTCAACCTTGTAATTGAGATAGTAATTTTTATTTAAAAATGGGTAAGGGTATTGATTAGTTGCTTTGCTCTATGAAAAATTAAATATAGATAGCAGAGTTCTTTCGGTCTATGTACAGTTTTTTGACTGTGAAAGGGAAATTTTTTAGAGTATCTTGTTGCCCTGTTTTTGAACTTCAAGATGAAAGACCAACTGTGTCTATTTAAAAAGTGGTCAAAGTTCTAGTAGAGTTTGGCATATTTATTTATAGGGTATATTTGAAAATTTCAATACATCAAAACTGATATTTGAGGTGTGTAAGCCAAATTATTTTTTTTATTACTTAATACTCTAGGCATTTATAGTATCGGTTCCTCCACACATACTGTAGTGGTTTCTGGCCTACTTACACTCCTTCCCAGAACAGAGTGGGAGATTCCAAAACAAGGTATCCAGCATAGATTTAGACACTGTCTGGGATTTCCTTCCCCTTAACCTAACTCCGGCCTACAGCCCTAGCCCTGCGGCATCGATCCCATCAGATCTGGGAAGCTAAGCAGGGTCGGCCCTGGTTAGTACTTGGATGGGAGACCGCCTGGGAACACCAGGTGCTGAAGGCTGCAGGCTTGGGAGATGGACCTGGCAACCCACTCCCCAAAATCAATCTGCCATTGAAAACCCTATAAACAGCAGAGAAGCACTGACAATAGTGTTTCCTGTTGTGCGCAGGGTCGCTATGACTCGGATACCGACTCGATGGCACCTACCTAACCTAAACCTAAAACCTAACTACAGTCTGGTAATGACACGGAGGTGGAAAGAGACAATGGTGGAGGTGTGATAGACCTGCAAAGGGGAGGATTTTCAGAGATAACATCCTAGGTCAGTGGTTCTCAGACTTCTTGTGCTTATGCTAAATGTTTGGATACTAGAATTCTGGTATAGCACATGAAGTACTTCCCAACCAGTTTTGGCCAGCAGACTCTCAGAAGCATTATATAGGAAGATAAGGGTCCATGAAACAAAACTGAGGAAGTCTTCTAGAAGTCAATGAGCTAATACCTACAGAGCTTCAAAGAAGAATATTATGGTCTGAGAATTAAATTTAGTCAAGGCCTCCCAAGGTGAGGCAATCAGGAATGTTATATTATATAAACGTTCTCAGAAAGTATACTATTGCTGTGGTCTGAGTGGTTGTGTCCCTCCAAAATTCCTATGTTGGGTTTCAACTCCCCCTGTGACATATTAGGAGGTGGAGACTTTGGGAGATGATTAAGTCATGAGAGCTCTGCCTGGGGAATGGGATTAGCACACTCATAAAAGGGTTTGAAGCCCCCTACCTGCCTTTTCTGCCATGTGTGGATACAGCAAGAAGGTTGCATAGATATCTAACTGGATCCTTGAGAGCTTTTCTTACTATGTTTGCCAGTCTCATCTGTATCTTCCCGCCTCTGTCCCAGTGGAGGCCCTGCTTGTCATGCTCTCCTCTGTCCCCTTTGTTCTGGTTACTGAGCACCAGATGAAATAGATGTCTTTCTCCTTAGCCTGGTCATGATTTTGTCAGGTCAACTTTCCGGTAAAGTCACTGGAGTCTCTCCAGTGCTGGGGAGCAGAGGGGATTCTGAATTTAGAAGGCAGTGGTGAATAAAATGATTGCCATTGCTCTTCTCCTAAGTGGATGGGAGAGTTTTTGCCCAGGTCCAAGGAGCAGCCTCTTTGAACCTCAGGGACCAAGAGTAGCCATTCTACTTCCTGTTTCCCTGCAGGTCCTCTGAGGTCGGGAGAGTCTGGCTAGCCCTCCCAGGACCATACATGAGAGGGCTCCTCGGAGTGCACAGACATCCTCCATCTGTGAGGTGGTGGTCTCAAACACTCCCACCATGTCCCCCTGCCTCACTGCCCTGGCTTTTGTCTTTCTTCAGAAAGGGATTGCTATGGTTTGAATCTAAAATATCCACCAGGGGTCTTGTGTTTGAATGCTTTCTCCCCAGCAGGGAGTGGTTTGGGGAAGCTGTAGAACTTTGGGAGGGGGTTCCTAGCTGGTGGAAGTAGGTCACTGGGGGGGGGGCAAGCAAGCCCCCAGTTCTGGTATATCTTTGCTCCTGATCAGCTATAATGTGAAGAGGTCCTCTACCATGTAAGCCTGCTGCCTGCTCTGCAGCTATGCCTCCCTGTCATTATGGAGCAAAACCCTCTGAATGGTGAGCTGAAAACAAATCTTTCCTCCCTCCAGTTATTCTGTCAGATATTTTGGTAACAGCAGTGCAAAAGGTAACTAAAGGGATTGAGAGGGACAGGGGGTCGGAGGCCTTCATCAAGGGGCTACCTTCTTAGAATTTCAGTCCAAACATACACAATTTTTAGGATTCATAAAAGTCCTTGAAATTTCCACCATCATCTCAAAGGAAAAGGGAAGGAGGGTAGAAGGAGTAAAAGAAAACCATCATGTATACTGTTAGACTAAGGATGTGTGTATGTGTGCGAGTGAGTGTGTGTGTATAGCAGTTATAGTGTTATACCACTGTATTTATATCATGCAGAGCCTTGATGTGACCCAATTCATGGCAACCTTCCATAAGCAGAAGTCATTTGCTCTTTGCATGGCTCAGTCTTCTTCAGGTCCTGAGATTCACAGTTTTCCCAGGCATCCTGCTAGCCCATGTACAGAAGCCTGGATCCTGTGTCCAATAATATGGCTTCTGCTGTTATCCTGCATCAAGTGTGTCCCTCCCTCAGTCCCTGCAGGACTTGGCCTCATTTTCCTCTTAAGTTTTCCTCCTGCCTTGTGTCATGGAGGTTCAATCAGAGACGCAAAACCACTTTCATTGTTGTTGTTGGGTGCCACGGAGTCAGGTTTGACTCATAGCGACCCTATGTACAACAGGACCAAACACTCCCCAACACTGTGCCATGTCCAACACAATGTCGGTGCTTCTCTGCTGTTCATAGGGTTTTTGATGGCTGGTTGTTTTGGGATTGCTTTGAGAGTGGATTGCCATGTCCTTCTCCCATTTTTGCAGTGCTGGGGAACAAACCCAGGGCCTCAGAGAGCTCAGAGCAGCATTCTACCAACTGAGTTAAACCCCAACCCACAAAGCCACATGGTGATATCTCTATCTATAATCTATCTGTCTGTCTATCTATCTATCTATCTATCTATCTATCTATCTATCTACCTTTATCTCTCTATCTATCTTTATCTCTCTCTATCTTTATCTCTCTATCTCTCTATCTCTCTATATCTATCTATCTATCTATCTATCTTCAGGACTTGTTAAGAGACATTACCTCATCTACTGTAAGAACTGGTCCATCTGTGTGAGACTGTTACTTTTGCATCTTGTCCTGGAGACTGAAGTCAGCAGGGCAGGCAGTTGGGCAGGAGTGATGGGCAGGAAGTAGGGACCAAGAACAAACTGGAGCCTGCAAAGTTTGACTGGAACCTGTCACCTGCTCTGCTGCTATGCCTCTCCATAGACATCCTCCCATGGAACCCACTGGTCTCACACTTGGTCCACAACTCTAACCTTGATGATGGGGAGGATTTGCATAAATGGTGCCTCTCCTCACAGAGCAGAGCCCTCTGACCCAGGGCTCAGGGAAGCTATAGGAGGGAAGCCAACAGGAGGTGGGGGTGGGGCTGCAGTTCCTGATTCATTTTTCCATTTGCATGCGGTTTTGTTTGGAGACTGCAGAAACACGCAGGTAGAGAGCTGGTAAACAAGAATTGTTCTGGTTTTTATGGATAAGGTTATGGAACAGTAAAACAGGAGACAGAGCACACAGTCTGACTTTTATAAGCCTTGCTCAACTAGTCAGAAAGAGGCTCATGGAAATGTCTGTCTCCAGTGTTTACTGGGAGAATTCTTATATGGTTGTTATTCACAAAGTCAGGCAGGAATTTATTGACGGTTTGAAGACAAAAGTTTATAGAGAGCTTCATGTATTTGTTTGCATGCTAATTTTCTAAAACTTATTCTGCTCCACCATTTGGGGGTGCAGAGTTGTTGATAATGTTCTTAGGGTACATTCAAAAGCCCCACGAAGGAAGGTGTTGGACTTTCATCTTTTAGGATAGTGTTGCTGCCTTCTGGAAGGGATATGAGGATCTTAGGATAGATGCCTCTCAACCACCCAGAGTGCTATCTGCTGTTTAGCTGGAACATTAGTTCCTTGGATTAATTTGGAACTCCCTCAGATAGTCATTCCACAATAACTACTTGATGTAACAATTGCCTTCAAGGTTTTACCAAGTGGATAGAGGTAGATGAAGATAAGATGATGACTCTAGTACCAGCCAGAGAGTTCTTAGAGTCTCCCTAACCAAAGCATCCATAGTGGGGTGAACATTCACAGGGAACTTGAGAGAACCCCTCCCCCAAGCCCTCCAGAATCAAGTAGGTGAGGTTTGGGGGAACTGTGTGGCTTGGCTAGAAGAACACCAGGAAGGGAAGCTGGGTGCCCTGAGGGGAGATGTCTATCTGTTGCTCGCTCAGTTTTCTTCTGTAAACTGAAGGATCTTCCAAGATGCTTGCCAGCTGGACCATGCTAGAAATTCAAACAGAACAAGGCAGTCACAACCCAGCTTCATGGTTCCCATCCTGCCCTCGTTTAGACTAATCTTCACAGTATCCCTGAGATGTCCATAGGGCAAGAATTCTGGCTTCCATTCTACAAATGAAGAAACTGAGGCTCCAAGTAGGAGTCAATGTCATATCCAAGGTTGCACAGCAGAGGAACAGCCAAACCCTGAGTCCAGGTCTCTTCCCACTCAGTGCAATGGCTGTGGGGTCTTCAGGCTGACAATCTATGATTATCTGGTCAGCCTCAAGAGCAGGAAAACATCCCCAGGGGAGATGAGTATTTAGATCTGAAATGTGGCATTTATGTGGAAGACATCTCAGTACAAAAGCGTTTGTATAAAAGAAGATGAGGAACGGGAGCACGGACTGTCTCTGGAATAGTGATCTTTTGTCAGTTTATTAAATTCAAATTTATTGCTGACTCCCTGACCCAAAGCATAGCTATTTGCAGTCTATAACATGGAGCTGAAATGTGACTTCTCAGGGAGCTGAAGAAAAAAAAAAAAAAAGAAAGAAAGAAAGAAGGAAGGAACCTTAATGACCTGTCACTGGGAATAAATCTTCATGGTCACATAAACTGAGATGACAGAAATTTATACTAGTCCTCAACACTTGAATGACTAATGTGCTCAGAGTGGGGACCTGCAGAAATTATTTCTCTTAACAAGCCAGCACCTGTTTAAAGGATCTTGGAAGGGTTTGATGAAGTCGAGGAATGTGGTCTTGACACCTTGCAGCCATCCTGGGTGGGGGCAGCAACCTTCTCACAGCTTGAGACACAGGTGGCATTGCAGCCCTGTCCCGAGACTCTTGACTCCGCTGCTCCCAGGGGCTCTAGAAGGTTCTGAGTTGATGGAGGATCTTCCTAGAGAGGCTAAAGACATTGACACAGGCAGGGGCAGCTGTCTGAGAGGGTCACAAGGTGGATGTGGACATCTGGACCATTCTTTTCTCCTGACCCATGCTGAGCTTCTAGGTTCTGCAGCATCAGAATCACCAAGTTGGAGCTTAGAAGAGTCCCCAGAAGCTACTTAGTTTCAGAACCCCAATTTTCAGATGAGAAGAGTGAAGTTTACAGCTTGTGAAATACAAATAATTAGCTCAAAGTCACAGGATGGGAGAGTAATAGATGCAGGAGGAGAGCTCAGATCCCAGACCCCTGGGTATCACCTAGCCTCTATTAGCATGACGACAGTCCCTCATTTTATGATCCTGAGAGAGTGTAAACCTACACACCATTGCAGTCAATGTTCCATGTTTAGTGATGGAAATGCATGATCTTCAACCCCAACAATACCTTCGAAATGCTCCCATGAAAACCATTAGCCTAAAGATTCCTCTTGGTGATACAGTGTGTTAATATGTATACCATGTTTGCACACATGGGAATCATGCTAAGCAGGTAGATTTTAACTGCTCTTGCTACAACAAACAAACAAACAAATGAAATGGGTAATGATGTGAGATGACAGATATGTTGATTTTTTTCACGTTCTTATGTGATCTTCATAACTGCACTAAAAACGGACATAGACTAGGTACATTTATTCTTATTATATGGAAGATGAAACCAAGTTTCAAAATGCAAGAGGTTCCTGAAGAATCAATATCTTTCAGTGGTATCTCTTATGTATTATAATGAAGTGTTATTAGTGGCTTCAGTTAATGGAGTAAGTCAACTCCGTTACTGAGTGCTATTAAGAATGGGCTGGGGTTTGGCTCAGTTGGTAGGCATGCTACTCTGAATGCTCTGAAGCTCTGGGTTTGATTCCCAGCACTGCAAAAAATGGGAGAAGGACCTGGCAGCACACTCTGGAAGTAATCCTGAAACAATCAGCCATTGAAAACCCTATGAATAGCAGAGAAGCACTGACAATAGTGCCTGGTATGGCATAGTGTTGGGGGGTGCTTCCTTCTGTTGTACATAGAGTGGGACCTGGCTTGATGGCACCTAACAACAGCAACTAAAAATGCAGAGAACCTCCAGGTCAGACTTGTGCCTTTTTGCCCTGAGACATTGCAGTCTAGTAGGAAAGAGGAGGCTGTCAAACCCCCTGACCTCTTCTGGAACAAACTGTGTTGTCCTGGTCCTTCAGGGTCCAAAGAAGCAGTTCCTGGAGGTTCAGTTTTAAACAAAAACTGATATTTTTTCCCTCTAAAAACTGTTCACCTAAAATGCAATCTCTTTGTAATGGTTTCTGGATCTGACTTGGGTGTCCTATTTTCTGTAATAAAAGAAATTAACTATTTTAAAACCTATTCATCTAAGAGAATATTTCTGGCTAATTTTTATGCTTCTATTTATTTATCAAATTTATAGCATTTTATGAAGATGGGATTTCTTATGTATGTAGAGATCTTTCCTATTAAAAGGTATAAAACTACTCTTTCCTCAAAATGATATATATCTAGCAATACATACTTGCATTAAAGTTTGAATTCCTGCCAGTTGTTATGCGTGGGTGCACCCGATCCTGTGTAATTATGGATGGTATGTATCAATTTTGGGTGCTTTTTGTCTTGCACTTCATGATCAGCTATTAACTCATGAACTGAAATATGGAGCCTATATCCTGGGTAACTCAGAACGAAATGCTGCAGATTTGATTTATTGCAATCTGACAGTGGGTGGTAGGGTTATTCAAGTAGTGCACAGAACCCAGGGGGACATTGTGAGAAGCTGGAGGTACCAGAGGCCTTTGAATTCTGGTAAGTACTGGATATGGGGAAAAGTTGATGGGGGAGTTTCATGGCTGCCATTTGAACCCAGCTAGAGCTTAAAATGCTTTAATAATGATGACATTAGCATTCATTCATTCCTCCATTTAACACACATTCACAGAGCACCCACTATGTGCCAGGTGCTGGATTGACTCTGGGGACACAATTGTGAGCATGAACAGACACGCCCTTGACCTCCTGGAGTCTGGGAGGGATGTAAACCTTAAGGAATATCACATATTTGTGTCATTCTCCCTTTTCTTCACATTAATGGAATCCTGACATTGTTTGGGGTAGTAATATGCCCAACTAATCACCTACATTTCTCAGCCTCCCTTACAGCTGAGGTAGCCATGTGACATGTACTGGCCAAGGACATTTATGGAAACCTGCTGGGTACTTCAGGAAAGTTTTGATTTCCTGATATGGGTGCCACCCCTTCCATCTTGCTGCTTCATCTTTTATATTTCCCTCCTGGATTCTGAACTCTGAGGCTGGAAGTAAGTGGCATCTTGCAACTATGAGGTAGCCATGCAACATTGTTACACAAGGAAAAATAAGCACTTACTATATGGTTCAAATGGGAGACGGACCTGACAACCCACTCCCAAAAATCAATCTGCCATTAAAAACACCATGAACAGCAGAGAAACACTGATAATAGTGTTTCGCCTATTGTAGATAGGGTTGCTATGAGTCGGATACTGACTACATGGTGCCTAACAACAAAAACATATGGTTCAACACGTCTCTCTCCCATGCAACTGTGTACACCTCTGACTGATACAATGGATATTGGTTGTGAGAGCAGGAGGCCAGAATTCTCCCGAGAGGCGGTGGGAGCATGGAAAGGGTGAGCTCAGCAGTAGTTAATGGCAGGACTGGAGAAGTCCTATTTGTCTGCAAGGGCTGGCCAGATAAGTACAGCCTGGCCTTCTGTTTCAAGAGACCCCCAAGTGTAGACAGCTTGTGGGAGTGGGTAGTAAATATTCTTCCCATCTACACTCTGAGCACATCCTGAGATGGAGGCCAGAGGTCATCCTGCTCTTAGGAGGGTTGTCACTGAGAGGGCAGGGATGGGAGCATTGGTGGTTGACCTGCAGGAAGAGGAAAGGGGCTGCATGGACATCAGTTACCTTTCTTTTCACACCAGGAAGTCTGAAGAGAGAGGCAGAAATACAGGAAGCACATCTAACAAAAGTCTAAGTGTTGGGATTCCCAGGGGGTAGAGAATATCCCAAACATGGCCCGTCCCAGGAGCTCATCTAGCCCACTTGGAGGATGGGGCAAGATAGCAACGGGTCACCTTTGCTGTACATCCAGGTATCTCACTCTTCCCCTTCCTATCCAGTGGGCCAAGATAGCACCCAAGGTATGATAGCATCTAAAGTCCCCCTGGTGCCTGATTGGTCATTTATGATCCAACCCTGTTCCCGGATTGGCAGGCCATTAGGCCATATAAAGTCCGGAGCTCAGAGTTCCGCAGCCATTCTGAACACCGTCCAGGATAAGGTCACTGGGTCCTTGCAGTTCCTTAAGGGCCCAAGGCCCAATTACTTGTCTGCCTAGCCTACGCTTCAGCTTTCCTCAGACCTGACTTCATCATACTTCAACCCACCTGACACCTCTATCTGCCCCAACCTCTACAACGCTATGTGGACCAACAGCTTCAAGAGTCAAGACTCCGGGAGTCAAGCACAGGGCCCCCAAAGTGGTGAAATCTGTGAGCCGGAAGAGCAATGGAAGAGCAATGACACCTGGGAGGATCTGCCCCAGCAGCATTGACAGCAGCTGAGCGCTTCACTTCTCCAACTCCTCCTTCCCCTCTCCTTAATCCTCCACTCCTTTCCCCTCCTTTGTGAATAAACTCCTGTCCCTCTCTCTTGTGCGGGATGCTCTGTTCTCCCGTCACAGCCTCGACACTGGGTGCAGCGTCAGGGCACCCACGCCCTGCTTCCACGCACAACGCAGAGAGAGAGAGAGAAACCCCAGGAAGAACCAGACATCTAAGGAAAAGGGGATTTTGAATGGGTTCCTGAAAGCTGGTGGGGTAAGTGATGGTAGATACAGGAAGGCGAGTGCAAAGGGTAACCAGCGGGAAGGCTAGGCAGGGCAAAGGCCAGCGGACAAAAGCACTGAGAAACGGTGCCGAAAAGCACAAGCCAGAACCCAAGGACTTTCCCATTCTAAAGGGTGGATTGGGAACTACATCAGTGCTCAGGGTGAATGGCAAAGGCCGGGATATTTGGTGAGTGTTTGTGTGTTCATGTTGAGGGTGATGTGGGGACAGGGAGGCACCCAGTGGAGTTTTCTCCCACAGTGAACTTTGTCCAAGGGACGTGGGGCTGTGGTTGAATTTTTCAGAGCAGTACTTCCAAGGCTTGGGGGCCCAGAGCTGGAAGATGCTCTGCAGCACAAGTCTGGAAGAAACCCAGGCCCAGGCCAGCCTTCCCTTCCTCCCGGAGCCGCCCACCCAGTGCGGCACAGGCACACACTGGGGACATCTTTCCACACAGCATCGCGGGGCCACGGAGAACTCGCTCCCGAGTAATGAGACAATTAGCTCCTCGCCTTCTTCCTGCAGGAACAAATCCGGGCCCCCGTGGCATCTGTCCCCTCCTGTTCCTCCAGCTGGCCTCCTCGCCGCGCGCACCCGCTCCTGGTACCAGGCCGGGCCGCCTGCCGCCCCTGCCCACTCACGCTCGCCGGGGGCCGGGGGCGGCGGGCGAGGCCGCAGCGGGCTGGAGTCCGCGGCTTCGCGGCGCGGGTGAGCGGGTGAGCGGCGGCGGCGCGCGCGCGCCCGGGGCTCGGCGTCAAAGTTCTCCTGCGGGCTTGGCAGCCGCCGCTCCAAAGCTGCTCCGGAGCGAGGCGGCATATGGACCGCTGACAGAGCAGCTGCTAGGGAAGAAGATGCCGAAAGGAAGCCTCCAGGGATAAACAGGAGAGGCGCATGTCACCGTGCAGCGCCCGATGCTCCCAAGGCTCCAGCGCGCTGCCTCTCATCTCCTTCCGGAGGCGAGGAAAGTACTTTTAGCCTGCTGTGCTAGATCTTCTGCCCTGAAAATAATGAACAGCACCACCGTGGAAGCGGAATAGCGAACCTTTACTGGGCACTCACCATGGGCCGGGAGGTTCCGAAAACTAGTTTAGGTGCATGATTCCATGCACGATATTCCTTCAACCTGCCGTCTGAGGGAAGAACTGCTACTTTCCCATTTTGTAGATGAATAAACCAAGGCAAGACAGCGTAAGGATTTCGTGGTGGTCACACAGCCTGTAAGTGACCCAGGTCTAACTCCAAAGCCTTCACTCTTACTCATCCTCGGGGCTTCCGGCTGCAACTGTCATGAGTGTCAGACCACTGTACTAGGTTAGGTAACTGGGAAGCACCACCTGGCGTCATGGGGAAACCAGTGGGGGTGGATCTTGTCGTTTATCCTCCAGAGAGTGGGGCAGTTGTAGACACCTGTGTACTCCCAGCCTCTAGAATCATGTGTGGCTTTCATTGAATGACTTGGATAATGGGGGAAAAAAATAATCAGCCAGCGCTTGAGGAACCTGCTTTCCTGTCTATTTTGCTGTTGAGAAAACAGGCTTCTCAGAGTGTTTTGCCAAAGACCTCATAAAAACACTTGGCAGAGAGGAGACTTGGACTCTGGTCTTCAGATCGTAGGGCCTGTTCTCTCTCTGCCCTACCTGGAGTGGATTGGACTAAGTCTGCAGAAGTTGTCTGAGCCGGTGGGGGCAGGGAAAGGAGGGGGAAGGAACATAAAGCCAGGAGCTTGGTTTATTTCAGTCATTTGCTACTATGTAATAAATCCCTGGGCTAGAGAGCCTGGAGAATATTGTTGCAATGTCTAGACTGAGCAAAAAGATACTTTTTTCTCCTTTATCTTTAGCCCTGTCTGCAACCATATGCCCAGTGGCCCCAGGAAGCTGAGGGCTTCCCTCTCTCCCTCTGTGGAATGCCGTTTCCCCAGGTAGATCCGTCACCCCAGTTGAGGATCTGGACCTTCTAGACATGAAGACAGAAATCAAGAGCCAATTCATCACATTGAAAGCTGAAACTTGACAGATTTAATCCCATCTTGATGCTGAAAACTTGGAGAGAAATGGAGTGGACTAATTTTCTCAGGCACCAAGAAGAAAAAATTCCCAAGTATCAAAGACAGCACCATAGACAGTGAATGGCACCACCAACAAGTTCCACTTTGTTGTTAAGTGCTGTGGAGTCATGTCCAACTCATAGTGACCCTCATAGGGTTTTCAATGGCTGATTGTTTCAGGATTGCCTTGGGA